>JACXGM010024631.1:0-15807 GCA_016801145.1 Umbra pygmaea
GTATTGAAAGTAGAGTGAAAGCTTTTGATGAGTCATAGCTGGAGGAGGTATACATGTTAGAATGCACATCTTGTTCCTCAGGGATTACTGTGAAGTGAAGTTTGTGCCAAAGGTCTGAAATCATGTCAAAATAGTTTTTTTTGCTTGAATATATCTTGGAACTGTATTTTCTTAACTCTTCATTCAAATTGAATTATTTTTTATACATTATTTAATTTATTTTTTTCTACTCTAATAAATGTATTGAAAAGAAATATTGACATAAAATACTGAAATCTGCGATTCCAGTGGAAATGAGGGAGAGATACAGTTGTGGTCAAAGGTTTGCACACCCCTGGAGAATTGGTAATGGATGTTCAATTTTCAGAGAAAACATGAGTAAGGAGGCAAAAAATATGTTTTCATTTTTCATGGGAATCATATTCAACTGTAGGTCATAACAGAATGACACAATCATAATATAAAGTTAGTTTACCTTTATTTTACCATGCAAGTTCACTGAGAACACATTCATTTGCAGCAACGGCCTGGGAAGAAGGGAATGAATGAGCCAATTTAGAGTTGGGGATGATTAGGTTGCCATGATGGTATGAGGTACAGATTGGAAATTTGTCCAGGACACTGGGGTTAACACCCTTACTCTTACGAATTATGCCATGGGATCTTTAGTGACCACAGTGTCAGGACATACCATTTACAAACGTTACCATAGATGATTTATGTCATGTACACGTCTGTATATATATATATATGAAAGTTTCATTTTTATCATTACATTATGGAAAATAATGAACTTTATCACAATATGCTAATTTCTTGAGAAGGACCTGTATATAGTAAGGTATAGTAATTTACACACTCAGCTAGCTACTAAATACAGCTGGCACACTACACATACAGTACAATAACATTACCACACAGACACGATGTGTGCTCCGTTATCAAGGTACAGAAAATAGGTTTAATAAACTTACTCATCTGTTAATTGTCCTCTTGCTACGTCTCTTTCCATGTGTGCTGGAAAACTTCAGTGTTTCAGTGACGCATATGCGGTCGTCAGTCATTTTTGGTTCAAGCCTTACAAGTAAAGCTATTCCACGATCCCATTCATTGTAGCAAGTGCTTTTTCCTTCAGTAGAAATGGATGGACATATTCCCACAGAAGCACACCGCGTTTCAACTGAATTATCTGTAGAACATGCTGGCTTGTTGAACCTGAATATCAAACTCCATTTGATGTAAATGTTCTTCGGTGTACTCGGGCACAAACATGTATGGTTGGATGTCACTCAGAATGTAAATGCAAGTTGTGAAATTCCTCATCTGCAAATCCTAGGTTAGTAGCAATTGTGTTACCAGCGACATTTTTTACGAACTGTTTCACACACTCCAAAGTCCATTGGACTCACACGGTGACGTCAGCGTGTGAAAATTCCCAGCCAAATTTGCTCTTACACTAGCCAGGCATGGGTGAAACATACCGGTATCTCACTGTTCTACGAATGTCTGGGAAAAGCTACTAGCACCTCCAGATAGCTGTAGGGTGAAGTATCCCCTTAAGGGTATGTGAACTTTTGACCTGGGCCATTTGGTTGATTTCTGTTATCATTATGGTTTACAAAGGAGCCAAACAACTCTTTGATAATTAATGACTTCATATGATTACAGTCAGATTTTTTGCATGAACAGTCATATTGTCAAAATCAATCCCGAGATTTCAGAATTTCTACCAGGGTATGCAGATTTGAGCACAACTGTATGCAGGCATGTAACAGGTCTGTGACCTCACACACTTTGGCAGTAGTATACCACTTGTCATGGCCATCTTGGCATTAGAAATTAGAAGTTATGAAGTTGAGGTTTTACCAGACACATGAGTGACATTCATTAGTACGGTACCTGTTATAGGGCCCTTCAAATCTGCCAAATTGTTATTCTCAATTAGTGTACAAACAATGTGATAACAAGGCAGAGTAGCCAGTATGTTGAAGTTGGGCTTAATTGCAAATATGTGAACTTATGTGCGTACTGGAATGCTATTTTAGATAGCTTATACACTTCTATTGAAGAGGCTTTCTGTGCTTAATATGGTGTGACTTCTAACCTAGTGCACAAATGCCACTGATTTGAGGCTCAAGAGCTTTGCTGCATTATACTACTTTCACAAGACTATAATGTATGGCCTACAAGGCTACTTCAGTGCAATACGCATGTGACATATTGGCTGCTGGTCTAGCTGTTAGAGTGTACTATGCAATGTGTTAGTCAGTCTGCTATTGCAGGGACTGATGCATGCAATTCTGTCTCATACCAAGATAATTAACTCAATTTAATGTCCTGACAATGCTCTATTGTTGTTACAATGGACAATTATTGCATTGTGTGTGAAAAGTACACTGTATATAATATATATGTATTTACAGTGGGCACGGAAAGTATTCAGACCCCTTTAAATGTTTCACTCTCTATGTCATTGCAGCCATTTGATAGAATCAAAAAAGTTCATTTTATTTCTCATGAATGTACACTCAGCACCCTATCTTGACAGAAAAAAACTGAAATGTAGAAATATTTGCAAATTTATTAAAAAAAGAAACTGTACATACAGTTGTATGCAAAAGTTTAGGAACCCCTGACAATTTCCACGATTTTCATTTATAAATAATTGGGTGTTTGGATCAGCAATTTAATTTTGACCTATTAAGTAACTGAAGGACACAGTAATATTTCAGTAGTGAAGTTAGTTTTTATTGGATGAACAGAAAATGTGCAATATGCATCAAAATGAAATTGGACAGGTGCATAAATTTGGGCACCCCAACAGAAATATCACATCAATATTTAGTTGAGCCTCCTTTAGTAGAAATACCAGCCTGTAGATGATTCTTATAGCCTGTAATGAGTGTCTGGATTCTGGATGAAGGTATTTTGGACCATTCCTCATTGCAAAACATCTCCAGTTCAGTTAGGTTTGATGGTTGCTGAGCATGGACAGCCCGCTTCAAATCACCCCACAGATTTTAATGATATTCAGGTCTGGGAACTGGGATCCATTCCAGAACATTGTACTTGTTCCTCTGCATAAATGCCAGAGTAGATTTTGCACAGTGTTTTGGGTCGTTGTCTTGTTTAAATATCCAGCCTCGGTGCAACTTTAACCTTGTGACTGATTGCTCTACATTGTTCTCAAGTATCTGCTGATATTGAGTGGAATACATGCAACCCTCAACTTTAACGAGATTCCAAGTACCGGCATTAACCAAAAAGCCCCACAGCATGATGGAATCTCCACCAAATCTTACTATGTGTAGCAAGTGTTTGGTCTTGGAACACTGTGTTATTTTGCTGCCATTCAAAACGCCCCTTTTATGACCAAATAACTCCATCTTTGTTTCATCAGTCCACATTACCTTCCTCCAAAATGAAGCTGGCTTGTCCAAATGTGCATTTTTATACCTCAAGTGACTCTGTGGTGTGTGTGCAGAAAATGCTTCTTCCACATCACTCTCCCATACAGCTTCTCCTTGTGCAAAGTGTGCTGAACTGTTAAACAATGCACAGTGAAACCATCTGCAGCAAGATGATGTTGTAGGTCTTTGGAGGTGGACTGTGGGCTGTTTTTGACCATTCTCACCATCCTTTGCCTCTCCAATATTTTACTCGGCCTGCCACTTCTGGCCTTAACACAAACTGTGCCTTTGATCTTCCCTTTCCTCACTATGTTCTTCACAGTGGGCACTGACATCTTACATTTCTGTGGTAGCTTTTTGTAGCCTTCCCCTAAATCTTAATGTTGAACAATCTTTGTTTTCAGGTCATTTGAGAGTTGTTTTGAGGCCCCCATGTTGCCACTCTTCAGAGGAGAGTCAAAGAGAACAACAACTTGCAATTTGCCACCTTAAATACCTTTCTTATGATTAGATGCACCTGTCTATGAAGTCGAAGGATTAATGATTGCATCAAACCAATTGTGTGTTCCAATTAGTCAGTTCTAGGTAGTTACAGGTATTCAAATCAACAAAATGACAATGGTGCCCAAATCTATGCACCTATCTAATTTAATTTTGATGCATATTGCTGATTTTCTGTTAATCAAACTAACTTCATTTCACTACCAAAATATTACTGTGTCCTTCAGTTATTTGATAGATCAAAATTAAATTGCTGATCCAAACACCCAATTATTTATAAATGAAAATCATTGAAATTGTCAGGGGTGCCTAAACATTTGCATACAACTATAATATGTGTGCATGCTTGCATAATAAGGCCCATCTTCAGCCCATGGAAGAAACCCCAGTAGAAAACACCCACTTCCTTATACATTTGGTTCCTCGATCCCCGTATGCTTGGTGATGTACTCGTAATACAGGTAATATCCAAAACCAAATGAATTAGTTTAAAATGCCATACAAGACACAAAACATTCTTCAAATGGGCATTTTGGGTTATTGTCCAATTTGAACAGTAGTTGCAATGTCGTCACGATGTGTGATTCCACAGAGTTTGTCAATGCAGCATGCACTGGTCTGTCTTTGATATAAATTATCCATTTCAGGCTGTTTTCTTGTCAATGCACTGCATAGTGTATGAAATCATTATCCCTTACAAATGTATGTTTCAGATTTTTCAAATATATCGAAATATAGTTTTTACAGCGTTTGTACACTGGACACTTGCATTGAAAGTAGTTACATTGTTATAGCTCATATTATACAAATAACACCTTTAACATATTTGGTATTTTGCACATTAAATTAAAAACCTAGTTCACCGGTCGTACAGTGTGATTTAATATGTTAATTTTCACAGGTTCAAACAGTATTCCATTCCATACAACTGTATCTGTTCTTCTGTGTTGGCCACCTGCCACTGCCACATGAAACATAGACCAGGGACAAAGCACCACTACACATCCTTATGCTAGCTGGGAGTGCTAAAAAGATAACTGGCTGATGGATGCAAATTATGTCATCCTCTAAAACAAAAACATCAAAACGACATTCTGTTAAGAATAGCAAGATATCATGTCATCCTTTCAAAACTGTATCCCTGGAATTCAAATGATTTCAGGACTTTTCTTTCAACTTTTGACTATTGTTCAGAGGTTTAATGTCCTTTCCACGTTTTTGTTGTTGTAGTTATACTTTGTTGTGTAGATTTCACAGTTTTCCTTTACTACAATAACCTTGCTTCTTGTATTGTATATTTACAAGAAACATTAATAGGAAGTGTCTGTGAAGGTGACCTGTATCTGCCCTTCCTTTCCAATCTATTTTAGAAGATAAACTGTTTCGAATAGTTAGAGGGGAGTTCATATTTTGTCATGCAATAAAAATCCTGGGAACAGTGGATGGGTTTCAGAATAGATCAAAGGATGAATGAGTGACCAGGTGAAGGTCCTGTGGGACACATCCTTGAAAACCACCAGCACCAGTCTTTGCTTTTCTCAGTTTGGTTCTCCCTTGGGCATTAAAGTGTACTGTGTATTTCTGCAGGCTGGATCAATGAAGGCTTGGTTAATGGGTGTTTGCGTGCATCTCTGATGAGCACTTAGCTCTGTTTTAGCTTTACACAACTGGAGTCTATTTTCCTCAGCAACATATCTTAACAGGATCTGTTTCTCCTGACGTACCTTACTAAGTAAAGGTTAAGTATGAATAACTTTTTTTTTAAAGGAGGTTTTTTGTTCACCAACTACAGTTGTTAGTTTGTGTATAATTATGTTGTTGGGATGTGGAATTCTATTACAAAGTCCTGCGAAGCAATCCCAGAATGCAAATAATTAGTTACGTTTAGATTTTGACTAATTGACTAAAGAAATGTAATTTTTTGTTTCTAACTTTTGTAATATAATTATTATTCTTATTATGATAAAACCAGTGGAATATCTTTTAGTTTGGATGGATAGGATCATTTATTGAAAATGGATCCTGACTTGTTGTGGGCTATTTATAGTGATAAACTTTAATACAGTATCAGATACTGACCAGAATACCCAAAGAGCTGGTCTACCAGGTGTTAGAGAGATGGGCTGACCACTTGTATTGCATATCAATATTATTAATACTATATAAAATCCCTGAACACCACATGAACGTCCTGTGAATAAAACAATAAACAAGATGAACAAGACATATCAATACTTGAGGAAAGAACCTTTTATGCTTTCCTGTGTTTGAAAGCCACAAAAAATCAGATAAATTGGCACTGGACTAAAAGGAAGAAATTACAGGAGTCAGTGCAGACGTGTCTCAGGGTATTCTGACTGTTAGCATGTTAATATTCTTTTGCTTGCTTCGTTTACGAATCTGCACACTCTTCAGTAGTATTTACTATGATTTGTACATAATATGTAGCTTAAGTAGCCAAGGCTATTTCAGTCACTGTAGTTTACCTGTTCCTTAAAGAACAGGGCCCGGTTCCCCAAAACGTCCTTATCGCTAAGTAGTTCTTAACCTATAGGTTAAGGAATAGGTTAAGAACTACTTAGCGATAAGAACGTTTTGGGGAACTGGGCCCAGACCATAATGAATAACCTGTGTCATTCAGGATATGTGTTTGTCTTCCTCAGACCAGATGGACTGGATGGTAGAGCTTTGTGGAGCTACGGTGGTTAAGAAGCCTAATCTCTTCACTGGAAAACAGGTATCAGTCTGATTTTCTCCCTTTACTACTGACAAGTATGAAACTACACAAAAAAGTATGGTGTATATAATGCTCAAGCCTTCCCTGCGTGCATGTATATGCGTGCTTTACAAGATTCGATCATTCTGGATACATTAAATGGAGAGGAGAACATAATAAGAATAAATGTTGTTCTGTTTGTCTTGTCAGACACATCAGCTGGTGTTGGTGCAACCGAGCTCACATCAATTACCAGTAAACTACCAAGGTGAGTCTCAGGTGGAAATGTCACACATTTACAAACACACACTAACATACAGATATGGTCTCTACTTTCTTGCATCACAAAACATAAACATTAAATGTTATGATTATTAAGTATTATGATTAGTACATTTTATGAATACTGTACTAACTGGTCCAAACACAGGGCGGTTACATAATTCACCACCCACCCAATTATCTTGAGGCTGATATAGTGCACAGGGACTGACCTAGCAGTCAAAGTAAATCAGTAAAATGTAACTCGATCACAGTAATTGAAACACAATGTCCAAATATATACAGTAAAGAGCACCATTATTCAACATGGCCATATGTTATAACTGCATGAAAATGCGCAAACTGACTGTATTTCATATACATATACATTTTGCGAAGGCGGGTGTTAACTTGCAAATCGTGTACCAAGTGGAAAAACGAATTCACTTGTCCTAATGATGATCTTTGAATGACCTTAAACTTTCCATTTTTTGTTTTTTCATAACTGATGTCTCTTTCCATTCATCACATTTCGATTGCGTAGTGCACTGTTTGGATACAGGAATTATTTTGAGAGTGGACAAACGTGCTCAGGCAGCCAAAAAGCCTGTAGCGTGTCAGGAGGAGAGAGGCTATGCGGGATATCTGGGGGGCTAGGAAACGAATTAAATTAGTTTCTGCTGTTAGCTGTAACAGATTGGCTAATAAAGCTGTAAATAGGAAGGCCGGTCGAGATGATAATATGTAGAGACGGAAACAGAGGGTGGGATGCTCAATCAAGAAAAGCTATGGTCAAAGGACTGGGAAAGGAAAGAAATAGATGAAGAGAGATTGGAAAAAGTTACAGTGAGAAAAAGATGGATAGGAGGAATATCAGTAAGAGAGAGAGAATGGATAAATTTAGATTTGGAGGGATTTCAGAAAGAATAGGAGAATGACAGAGGGACAGATACAGTCCAACCCTGTAGAGCACTGGTAATATGCTATATTATGTGATAAGATTAATTCTGTGCCACAAAATAAAGCATGTTTCAAATGACACACCCTACGCCCAAGAGGCCTGATTTACATTTGACATTTTAGCTCTTTTTCACAACGACTTCAAAGTATTTAGTGCTAGGGATGGTCGTGGTTCATGGAATATCCCAATATTCTTCAGTAAATTATTATTTTTTAAATGAAAACCCTTTATCTGTATCAAATATAAAAATGTGCTATCCACGTGTCATGATTTCTAATATTTGTGACTTTAAATGTTTAGAAAATAAGCAATTTAGGCTGTGACCCTACCTTCTGCTCAAGAGGCTCCTTTGATTTGGCACTCAAACCTGGGAAAATGGTAGCCTGATATTCAGAACTGAATTTTACATTCCGCCTTCACTCCATTATTCCTGAATCGGCCAAACCAACATTTTTAAAGTGGCCGTGGCTGGCGATTCAGGGACTGGAACCAGGCAAGGAAAATGGCTTTTGAGCGGAGTGAGGTGTGACCAAATTAACATTTAATGTAATCATTATACATGCAAGATCTATTTATTGAACATAGCAAAATGACAACGAACACAAAAAAATGTTCTGTGTACGTAAGTATTGAATTGTATGATTCATTCTGGTAATAGTCCATTCCAGTGATGGGCATAACATTGCATTATTATTGATCTCATACAGTCAAGCTCAATGCCACTGCGCTTGATCCCTAACAGCAACAGCCTCTCCACCTGGAGATCAGGAACAAGCTGACAGAAATGTGTAGCAGACTCAAACTTTCCAATCCCATCACCAGCCATGCCAACAATGCCCTGACAGATGCCTATTATGAGCAGCCAACGCAATCCAACACCCACATCGCCAGTGCTGAAACCCTCAACAGATGTTTTAGAGAGGACTATGACAACCAAAAAAGCAAAGTTGCGCTGTATTTCAGTAAGCCTGCCTGCTTGTAAATCTCCTCCTTAGGCGCCACTCCCCTAAGCATGTGGATATGCTCATTTTCCTGAATAAGAATATGTAGGGCTAGCCTGGAAAAATCCGGAGGATATATGGGTCTGGCTTCGAGTAATGAAAATGACCCAACTCGAGGGGCGGCACCAAGCATGCATTTGAAAATCTGAAGGTACGCAATTGGATAACACTACGACCAATCACCAGTGGTTTTTCGCTAAGCCCCTATGGCGGAGCTAACTGGTAGATAAAACTCTTGCCGTATCAGGTCGCAAAACAGCAAAAATTTTCTTTTATAAAAAGGAACGATTCGAGCACCGTCTTCTGTTCCTCTTTTAGACAAATAGCCAAGTCTAACTTGTTCATTGTAGTGGCCAAAGTCGTTTTAAACAACTTGTGTTAATCCATAGCGATCTTACAATGTTTACTAATGACTTTGAGGTCGCAGCGCTGTCGTCATGTGTTTAACACTCCTCTGGCACACCTATATCAGATACACCGATGTGATTGGTGCAGCTCGGCTACAAGGGCATAGTTAATGAGCAGAATTACTCGGTGCCAGAGTAACTTGCTGAGCAAATTGAAATTGTGCTCTCGTGAGAACTCTGGATTTCCAGGGTAATGTAGGGCTAATCCAGTTCTCAACATTTGCTTTACGAGTAACAATGTAGTATAAATGGCAATTTATTTATTATTGCATTTGTGTCATTGCGCGCTATATCCTATGGAATTTAAATTAATGTGCAATATTTCTCCATGCCCGTCTTTCGTTTTTATCAAGTGTAGCCTACATAATGTGATTAATTTAATCCGAGGCATATTTTTACTTTTTATTTAACAAAATAATAGGCTAAGCGTTATTGAAGTACAGTGCCTATAGGATGTCTGAAGATGCTGTATTTTTACAAGTTCATTGTCTCATTAAATAAATTGATCTTGCATTTGTTTTCTTTATTTAACCCTTATTTAATGTAAAAGCTTAAGAGTTACAATTCTTGCCAGAACGTTTAGTGGTTCATGTGTTTAATGTATGTTTTGTATCATGTCAGGCAAAAAAAAATGACTTTCTGGATATTCTAAAATAATTTCGGATACTATTCAAAAAGTAAAATTTAAAATGACCATCCCTATTCAGTGCATATATTTTCATACTTTGTTTCATACTGGCCTCATGTGGGAATAGAACTCACAACCCTATTGTTGCATGTGCATCATGCTCTTCCCAGAAGAGGTACACAGGACTCCTGTAGTTAGCACTATATTTCATTTCATACCCAGGATGCATATTCTCCTAATCATAATCCATAGTTAATCATGTAGTTTGACTAACGCCGATGTTAGTCAAGCACTGCGCACCATGCTATACAAAACTCAACAGGAGACCGCACCCACATAAGAGCACATGGTTTCAGAAGCATTCTGCTATTTGTACCTGTTGGCATGTTGATGTGAGTGTTGCCATAACAACATACACCTTATGCCTACTTCCTGTGTCTTCTCAGCATTTCAGGAGAAAGCCACAGTCATCTCTCGTGGTTGGCTGTTGGATACTGTGGCAACCTACACCCTTCAAAGCATCGATGACTACAGAACGTAACTTCTGGACCTAGTGTTACCCTCAAATCTTTCCCCAAGCCTGCACCTCCAGCACTCTGTCAGTGTCTTGCCTAAATCGATCTCTGATCTGGATTATCTCACTGGAGAGAGGTCCTGGTGTCACATCCAAAATGACCCTTTTTCACTGACTTGTTGTATGTCTGACAGAGACAAACAATTCAAGAGAAACAATTTAAAAATGACTGCACTTTAATCCTTCGTCCTGAGGTTCACCTGCATATTTTTTACTTAATTACTTCATTTAAAAACCTTGTTATGCTGTTACCTTTATTAAGCCTTATGTGTGTGTAAAGTGGTTTCTTTCATCTCAAAAAGGCTTGCATGGAAACAATTCTGTGAGAAAGAAAAAAATGTCCCTACAGACGAGAGAGGCAGGGGTTTGTCAAGGTAAAATTCCCTAAATTATCAATTGAAAAGAATACATGGATACTACACATACACACAAAAACCTATATATATACTGTGGCAGCTGGAATACAGAACACTGACACACAATGTTGGCAACGAGCCCGTGGGTGATGAAAGAAACATTGTAGAACCAAAATAGTTGCTCGTAGGGACTGCTGCTTTTCTGTTTACGGTCTTTGCCCTGTGGCCGACCAAACAGTATTTAATAGGCTCTGTCTATTAATACAGCAACGAAAATTTGAGACAACAAATATGTCACACACAGACTGTCTCTCTCCCCCCTAATGGCTTCTAGTCCCCCCTTTTTTAGCCACTGCAATCAGTCCTTATCCATCGCAGGTGTGCCCGGGCGTAACCAACCCGGCCTACCCAGATGTTCTCAGGGAGAGGGGCTAACACCTGGTGTTCCTTCTCAATATTTATAAACTCCCTGAACAACACATGAACCACCTGTGAAAAAAACATACAAATAACAAGTCAGACTGAAAGCAATGCAACTGCTGTAGTCGTAACAAAATCAAGCTAACCCGAAGAGAGCTCTGGGTATACCCTTGTTTGGCAACAGTATGGCATGTTCCTTTGATGGCGAAGAGACACTGACACTGTATCCATGTCGAACCATGAAAATAACCAGAAAAAACTGGCCATGCATGTGAGGCTCAGCTGCTTGTTTGAAACCGGTGTCTAATATCTTAATTCTTACTTTCACTGTGCAAATGCCAGATAATATCTCAATGCAACAGCTTACATCCAGGGAGATGTAAAAGCAAATCTGTTCCACCAAGCACAAAACAATAAAAGGTTTAATTTGAGGGATGAGAGCTCCTAACTGGCCTGAAACCTTTTAGCAGACACGTGTAGATTCGCACTGGTGGTGGTCTGAGTGTTTTCTTTTCAGGAAAAGCTATTTGTATTTATTTACCCTGACTTTCCGGTATGACATTCTGTTCTCTCATGCATTCTAATATCAAAGTTTGCTCTCTGTTCTTGCACTCGCTAACCCTTTCAACAATGTTCTTGGAGGTTTGCCTATTGTTCATTATAGCCTCCGTTGTTTGTATCCTACAAGACTTTCCGACCCATGGTCAATAGATATCCTAAACAACACTGCTACGGAAAGAGCTGGAAAATGTGCAGCCAAGAGCAAGCATCCTTCTGAATTATTGAACAGGCGACTTGGGAATGGAAAGAGAGATGGAGGGCAGAGATCGAAGGGGGCTAGCAGTGGACGGCCCCGTTTGTAGAGTTTGAGCCTGTTGCAATTCAGCAGCACAGGTAGCCCAATTTAGATTTTATTTGACTATTTTATGAGATCTGATATAAAATGTGCTGATGACAAGGCTTTACCTCCACAGGCTAACATTGCTGTGCAAACAAGTTGTGTGGAGTTCCTCTGGTTGTTACTCGTGCACAAATTATGTGATGTCCCTAATGTTGTGCAGTAAAATATTGCAAAACACGGTAGCACACTGGCATGGGGTGCTGCTGTGGTTCCAAAATTAAAGCCTAACAGCACTGTTCCACCCAAACTAATTTGTCTCCAGAGAACAGAAAATACTACAATAACAATAAGGCCAATGTGCTTCAGACCTTTTAATAAATAAAGCAAATCACTAAAAACCATTACTGGGTACCATTCTGGAGAGAACTGAATGTAAGTAGGGATAGGGTTAGCTATACATTCTGATTTTAGCTGTGATATTGCTGTTCACTTTATCTTTAAAAGGATGTTCAGACATGAGAAATTCTACATACAATGTGCTTTTCTTGTTCCCTTAAAGTTCCATGTGTGCTGGCTGAATCAAGTCAATCTTAATAGTGAAAGCTTGGCGTCATAATGAAGAATCGGTGTGAGAGATGTTCTGATGGAGTACTGGGCGAGAGAGAAGGTATCCATTTTAGCTTGACTATAATTGGACCCCAAAGGGAACACGATCTCTAACAATCACATATGGCCATTTAAATAATATATGAAAGCTACTTCAAAGTAGCAACATATTAACGCAAAAACATTCTTTCATTGGGTTGCACAATGCTGCTGTTTATTTATACAGAACTATGACTGATGAGTATACGTAAATCTGCTATCACATCAAGAGTACTGACAGGACAACAGTCTGGATTCCTGTAATATTCATGTTATGTAATTCCTGTTCAATAGTACTGTAGTGGTAGACAGACAGAAGGAAGAGTGCATATGCCTGTGCTCTTCGAAATGTAACATTTGTTGCTAATTTATTGATTGACTTCTCCACAGTGCTGTATACATTATACATTATTGTCTGCTATTTACCATATACACTGCTCCAAAATATTTAGGGAACACAAAATCATCACTGTTTAACACCAAGTCAAATAAACTCAAGGTATATCCAACTGTCCAGGTAGGAAGCATAAGCAATTGTGAATTAGTGTCACCTGTTGTAGTGCAAATGAAAATGTCAACAGGTCCACTAGAGAGGCAAAAGCAAGACAACCCCCAAATAATTTATGGTTTTGCAGGTGGTGGCCACAGAAAATTGCTCTCTCCCTATCCTTCCTGACTGATTATTTTCCTTTTCACTACTGGTTGCATGAAGCAGTACCTGCAACCCACTCAGGTTGCACAGTTAGTCCAGCTTTTCCAGGATGACACATCTATACGTGTCTCCCAGTACAGTCTAAAGAGGATGGAGGAGATACCAAGAGACAGGCCGTTACACAAGGAGATCTGGACAGGGCATCAACCCAGCAGCAGAACTGGTATCTGTTCCTTTGTGCAAAGTGGAACAGAAGAAGCACTGTCAAAGCCCCACAAAAAAGACGTCCAATGGGCAACTGGTGTGCATGTTTCTAACCAAACTGTCTAACCAAACAGACTCCATGAGCCTGGCATGAAGGCTCAACATCCTCTACTGGGACTTGTACTACCGGGATGAAACCCTCAGACATATTGTCAGATCTTACACTGGTGCAGTAGGCCCTGGGTTCCTCCTGGTGCAGGACAATGCCTGGCCTCATGGCCAGAGTGTGAAGGCTTTTCCTGGAAGACAAAGGCATTGGTACCATTGACTGGCCCTCACGTTACCCAGACCTGAATCCAAGTCAACACATCTGTGACGTTATGTATCGATGTCTCCGACGCTGCCAAGTGGCACAACAGATGGTCCAGGAGCTCACTGAAGCCTTGATCTAAGTCTGGGAGGAGATCCCCTAGGACAGCATCCACCGTCTCTCATCAGGAGCATGCCCAGACATTATCGGGAGGGCATACAGGCACGTGGGGGCCATACACACTACTGAGTCACATGAGTTGTTGTGATGAAATTCATGTAAGTTGGAACAGAGTGTTATTTCGATTGTTCGATTTACGTTAGTTCAGGAGTTTCAATCCAGCCCTCAATCTGTTGGTGATTTTGATTTCCATTGACCGTTGTTACCTAATTTGGTTCTCAACAAACGTACAGTAAAGATTTGTATCTTCAATTATGTTTCATTCATCGAGACCCGATGTGTGACTTAGGTGTTCCTTAAATTTTTACTTTTACATAAGTTTCTTATGTATAAGTAGCACGTCACCAAGTCTAAGGAGCTGGCCAAAATTAAAAAAACATGGCAGACAATACCTCCAGATCTCTTAACACCAATCTTGCCAATAAGATTACCCATAAAAATCGATTAAAAGATTAACTCACTACAAAAGTATTGTTGCCTATGTAGTCATGCTAACCACCCACAGGTTTAACTAATCTCCTTCATTTTGTAATAAAATGCTTTTTTGTGACAAAGTCTTAGCTAGCATTAATCAGCTTAGTAGTAAACAAATCTGTTGCCAGTTTGTTCACTTTTGTCTCAGCTATACTGTGGCAACATCAAGTCATGACTAGTTAGTTGTGTCATGGCATGGCTAGCAACGTGATTGCCTGGCCACCGATTTTAGAAATATATGAAATGTAGCTGGAAGCCAGAGACATTAAAGTTGCATGCAACACCAAGCTGACAAATGCATGTAATTCACTCACCTGAGATCTTGCAAAATCATCTATATCTACTAGATATGTTTTCCCTCCTGCATTTTTGTTTTTTATATTAGTTCTGCATGCCACAGGTGTTCTGTGTGCAACAACTAAATAGGAATCTTGATTAATCAAGAATGCACTAGTAGAAATTACAAACAAGACAATTTTTTAAGCTATATTGCAGGATAGTTGGATTTCTTCAGCATCAGAGTAAATTATCATGACATGAAGACTGCCTTTATTCATAACTTTTAATTCCCAAACACAACTGCATTGTGGTTTGTAATGGATGTATATGGATGTCTCCAGAAAAACAATGTGGAGCAGGGTTGCCAGGTCAACCAGAAAATACTAGCCCAATGACTGCTCAAAAACAGCCCATAATGCCTTAAAACTAAACCCAATTTGTTTACATGGCTACTGAGTTAATAATTCCAATACTTTTTTCCACAATGTACATTTAAATGTTATTGCTTTACCCTATTCTATTAATTTCTAAAAATGTATTTGTTCATTCCACAACATGGTTAGCTATATCTTGCCTTTAATTATCTCCACGTACAGTGAGCAAGACAAATAAAAATACAAAGATGATCAGGAATGAGTTCGAGGATCAGCAAGAATGAGAGTACGGTTGTATCGCAACTTGACAATAACTGAACTTTTGACAATGACTGAACTTGCTGGTCATCTATATCCACAGCACTTTTCTCATGGTTATTACTGCAACACTTTACTTTTTTAATCAGAAATACAAATTATTTTATTATTATTTGTTAGTGTTTAAAAAAAGTTAACTTTTTGCTATATACGCTTATTGTGCTTTACTGTAATCTGCTGGGATGCTCCTAATCCATTCCATTAAACCCTTTTATTTTTCCTAGTCTTTGCAATATTTTCTTCTATATTTTGTCCATTTCCCTGACATTCAGAAAATTAAATGTTGTTTAGGTGT
>JACXGM010024632.1:0-15653 GCA_016801145.1 Umbra pygmaea
TTAGGGGTTTGGGAAAGGCTTACATCGAATTAACAGCAAGGTCTCACTGTGCGCCAATCGCGGACTTTTCCGTGAAACTGCCACGGAATTTGATCCGTGTCCATTTCACAGAATTTTCGGCCATTCCGTGGAACTGTCACGGATTCTGAGGTTCATATTCCGTGGCAGTCTCACGGATTTCTAGGAGATCAGGCTGCCCCTTTGCTTTATTACCATTGTATTCATGCTTTTTTCAATAATGTGTGTGAGTGTGTAGGACTCGGGGAAGACAAGCCAAGGCTCCGGGAAGAACAGGTCGTTCCACACATCATTGCACATTGGCAGTCCTTTCAGTTTCGATTTTCAACTCATTAATCAAGTGTTTACACAATCTCTCGATCGGATGAGAAAATGAATTAACCTCCCCTTTCAATTAGATCGATTAAGGTGATTACTGTGATTAAGCCGCCAATTCGATTACTAATGGATTATTTGGTTATAAAATATAACCTGTTAAACCGCTGCTCTGTCTGCCCAGCACTTCCACCGGCCGTGTGTGTGCATTCTGGATTTTGTTGGTCCCTTGTATGGTGGCCCTGAATTGTCAAAAAACCTCTCAAAATGCTGGCTAGGGATGCGAAAAACGCAGAAAATCGAACATGATCCTAACTGTTTTATTACAGACTAAAATTTTGGAGGCAGTGTGCAAGCATGATTGACATAACATGAGGTCTTTTTATTTTAACATGCGAAAATTTCGGATGCAATTTCGGACTCTGTGTGCAAGAGCGTATACTCCTCACATTTTCTTCAGCTACATTTACGTCTTCATGAGAAAATGAAAATGCATACTCCATCTAGCTTTCTGATAAATGAAGCCAACTACTGTAGCTAGTTAGGGCTTAAGCAACCACCAACAATTGTTGTTTGAGTGCTCTATTAATTATTAATTATAAATCACCATATAGTCCTGCTACACAAACGCTAGATCAATTAGATATGTTAATTTATTCCTGATAGGTAGCTAGATAGCTAATGTTAGCTAGTAATATAATCCTGCTAGCTAGCTATTTAGCTAAATTCCTAGCTAAAACACATAGCTTTGCGTTTTATTCAGCTAGATAATTATTAGTTATCTTACCTACAGTAAAATCCTTTGACTTTGATCCATCCAAGTCATTTTTGAATGTCACAGCATGTATACCATGCTCAGAAAAGATTTTACTCAGAAAATGTCCAATATCGTGGGGGTCCGCATGGTGTAGTGGGGTAAGTTGCTGCATTTCAGGAAAGTCTACATCATGATTAGTGTCTGATATTAATGTTTTGGCTCACCTGCCAGGTGGATTGGTAAATGACAAAATCCACTAACCAAGCATATTTTTACCAAAATAATAAATTGACTCTGTCTCACATACTTTCATTTCAGTACATGTCATTAAGATAATAAGAAATTATGTAAATTACAAACTTACAAACTAGGACAGAGCAACATTTTAAACAAAATTATTAATCTATTGATTAATGGTTAATCACAACAAGTTTATTTGCAGAGGTGCAACGCACAGAACAATTAATCACCACAACCTCAGCATCATACTGTAGCCAGCGGTTTGAAACTTCATCTCCAAACCTACATCTCTCACAAAACAATTTTTTTATGTGATATGTCCTCCTTTGAAACAAAACCCCACAGATTAAAAGTTTGGGTTCCAGCTATATGTTGCCTTATTACAGCTAGTTAATGCATGGTAGCGGCAGCAGACCAGTGGCAAGCGAGCAAGGGCGAGTAGCTGATATGATAAACCATGCCACAAAACTAGGAACAATACAGAGATTGTCTGTGACTGGCAAACAGTGATAAGGAAAATCATTTTAGTAACTAACTAAATAACTACTTTTTAGGTTACTTTCTTAAAATGCTTTTAAAATGTTTTTTGGTGGATCTAGGTGTATTATCATCAATCCTAATTAGACAAAAATATAAATGTATTATACTTTTCAAGTATTAAAACAATTTGAATGAAATCTAGTACCGTATTTAAGTGAATATACCGTGCGCGATACGCGCGTTTTTACAAACGGCGCACTACTGTATATTCGGTGGTGTGCTATACACGGTAGAATGTCTTTTACACTAGATAACTACAGTGATTATTTTTTTCTGTTCTGTTGTTATAGACCAGCTATTCCTAAAGTGGAATACAAAATAAATTGTGGTTTAACATGTATTTCAATATTCAAACGTGCCTATACGTTATTAAAGGGATATTTTCATGTCTGAATAGTCCAGTCTCACTGGCAAAAATAATTAATTTATCAAGTGTCTGGATAAATATCAACATAATGTCAAATATCAAATATGCTAATTGGCATCCAACCAGAAAAACTATCATTGTTTGTTTTTATTCATGTACTTGAGAAAAGTAGGCAAATAAAACTACAAACTGGACAATAACATGTTACACTAAAGTACAATTAAGTAAAAGAAGGAAGAACATTAATATACAGTTAGATTACATAGGCTATTCACTTATACAGCACATACAAGCTTATATAATTACCACCCAAATCTTTCATATTCTTGGAAACAATTTATAATTATATTGGACAGATTAACTATAACTTCCCTCTGTGTGGAATTCCAGTGGATTTCAACCGGCCTGTAGTAGTGACGACAGGCTGGGGCAAGAAAAGGCCTATCACCCCCACGAAAAAGCTTAGCTCTCCCATTGTTTGAATGGAGGCCAACCCTCCCTTTCTCTTGCCTGAAGTGCTTGAAAACATAGTTAAGAAACAGTATGGGAGATGCTCAAAACCTTAATGATGCGCAGTTCGAACAATCCGTCACAAATCCTTTTATTAGTGACTCGTTCAATTGTGTTGTTAATTTAATATAATTGCTACTACATAAATAAGGTAGGCTACTGTAGCTGCTCCTGTAGCATAAAAAATACATGTTTAATGTAATAATTGATGCAGCTATAATGAACTAATGAATTAAATCTATATTTATTGTCTAATGCCAATACAGGACACCAGGCACGTCACCAGGCTTTCAAAACACTCTGGGCTCAGACGCCCGTGGCTGGGGGGATTGCATTTGTTACATTAACTATATTTAAAAAAAATTGTTCTTTTGAAAATATATAGCTTATAGATTATAAACAGAATGGCACTTAGGCTATGTTTACACGAAAACAATCTGAAGAGGAAATGCAAAAGTGGCGTTGCATTGTCACTTTTTATTACGCGTTTAGACAAGCGTTTTGTGGGAAATATACGTACATATGGTGACACAAAGGTTTGCAGTATGGAGTGTAGTATTCACTCCAGGCAGCTAGGTGTTAGTGTGAACCACTGCCACGCAACACCACCAAGTCCGCGTGCCTGCGTACAGCTTTCCTTCTTCTCTCCCTAGTAGCGTGAAACCAAAACACAGTGGCGAAGTGAACAACAAAAGCTGACAAATTTGTATTTCGTACAGCTGCTGAAAAGACAGTTGTATATTTATCAGAGCTGGTAGGGCAACTTGAAGGTCTGACGTATGAAAATAATCCAACATGTTTGTTGTTATTTTCCTGTACTGGCACATGCGTACGCGACGAGAGCCACCGTGAGCAGATCGGTGCTTTCACTGTCTACCAAACTTTTGTGTTTTTCACCCTCTAGACGGGAACGGGATGGTGGAGCATTTTTAAGATTTTCACTCTGGAGGGTGGTTTCAGTTTTTTGCGTATTTAAGCCCCAAAATTGACGTCGCCATCTAAACAAAAGGCACATCTGATCAAATATCTTTACGTTGTCACCCGTGAGTGTTTTCGTGTAAACAGGGCCTTATATTCTCCTCACAGATTTTCTCTCTTAACTCATCAGATCCGAATTTAAAATGTAGAGGAGAGAGATCGAGAAAGGATATCGACTTTTTAGAGATTACCATTTATAAAAACGTTGATATTTTGGAAAGTATACCATCTACCTCAAGCCCCGCAGAGTATAACACACTTTTACGGGCAGACAGTAATAATTATAGACACCTCATACAGAATTGTAAAAAGACTTTGTTTTGAACAAAAAAATACATGTATTTTAGAGACAAGATAGTAATTTAAACTACTGTCACTTGTTTCGTTATAGATGTGTAAACCATTGTTTAATTGTTATAGAGACCACCGAAATTCGAACAATATAGGCTAAACCCTTTAACAAAGCTAGTGGCTCAGCAGAATTCATTTTGCGAAAAATATTTTATAGTTAAACAACTCATTGGGTTAGTGCTAGGGGCACTATTCACTATGCTCACAATACGAGTGTATGGATGTGTCACGCATGCCCAGCAGATGGCAGGCGTCAACATAGACTGAGAAACGACCCCTATATATAAGTATTAATTTTGAATTTTCTGTCTTTTAGTTTGTGTTGTCTTTCATGCAGTTATTAGTTATGTGGTATGTCCCTTTAAAAATGTGACACCTCTCTCTGGTTTGGCCATTTCTAGGATAGGTTAAGGTTAGCCTGGTAGATTGTAGATCTGATGATTACAGATTAGGTTCAGCCATGTTCTATTAGTTAGTTTCCTCTTTATAAAAGGTGGCCAAACTAGAAAGAGGTGTTGGTCATTGATAATGTAAGCTACTATTTCAAATGTAAGTTGTGACAAATGTTGTTGAAGTTTGGAAGTTTATGCGTACGCTCTTTACTTGTAAGTTAGCTTTCAGCGACCCATGCCGCTGTGAGAGCATTGTTATATATATATATAATGATGGTGTCCTCAATATATATATATGGTATCATTGTGTACTCACATTTACCTGTTCACCTGCAACTATACTAGGTTGTGAAAAGAGTGTGGTATGTGCTTGAGTTTATGTATATGTTCTACATATATAAATATATTTCTGTCTGTGGATGGAGGAAAGTTACATCATACCATTGGTTGAGGATCCACCAGGGGAAGAAGGGGTGTTTGGGTATAGAGAGACAGAGGCCTCGCATTGATCGCTTTCTCCGAAAGCGATCAAATCAGTCAAATGAAGCACAGCAACTGGACGCAAACCATAGTTTGCAGTGCATCAGTACCACTGTCACGGAGGACGTAAACTCAAGCTCCGAAGTAATAACTGAGTATGTGAAGTGGCCTGGCGCCAGTGACAAGAAGCTGTGGGAAACAGTGAATACTGACCTTACCTTGATCCTTGAGAAACTTCGAGGCACAGTGGAGAAGAAGTTGGAGAGGATGGGGGACATCATTTATGAGTACGGGGTAGAAAGCTTTGGAGTGCAAGAGGTAAAAGGCGGGAGAAAGGTTCCAACCCCACCAGTTTCCAGGAGGCAACAAGAAGTCAAGCGCCTCGTTCAAGAAAGGAGACAGCTTAAGAAACAGTGGAAGAAGGCCTCGGAAGTAGAAAAGGAGGGCATAGAGGCACTTCAGGCTGACATCAAAATCTGGTTGGCATCCCTCCGAAGAGCAGAGTACCTACGGAAACGCAGAAGGAAGAAAGAGCAAACTAGAACTCGTTTCTATAAAGATCCCTTCAAGTTCCTTAAAAATGTCTTCATGAAGGAAAAAAGTGGAGCTCTAAAAACAACAAAGACAGATCTAGAGGAACACCTGAGAACAACAAACTTTGACTCAAAGCGACATGAGCATCTGACCATCCCATCAGATATCCCACCCATTGAACCCCCGGAACATCATATTGAGACCAGCCCTCCGACATGGAAAGAGGTGGAAAACATAGTTTAACGGGCAAGAACAGCATCAACCCCGGGGCCAAATGGAGTCCCGTACAAAGTGTATAAGAACGCACCAGATGTCCTGAGGTTCCTCTGGAGGCTTATTAGAACAACTTGGCAGAAGAAGATAATACCTAAAGTGTGGCGTAGGGCAGGCAGTGTCCTGATCCCTAAGGAGAAGGATGCAGTGACTATCAGCCAATTCCGCCCAATCTCCTTACTGAATGCCGAGGGTAAAATCTTCTTTAGGGTCATTGCTCAGAGGATGGCCGTGTTCCTGCAAAGGAATGCGTATGTCGATACGTCTGTACAGAAGGCAGGAATATCAGGGTTCTCTGGCTGCTTGGAACATTCCAGCATGATCTGGCACCAGATCCAAATGGCCAAAGAGGAGAAAAGGGACCTCCATGTAGTCTTCCTCGACCTCGCCAATGCATTTGGCTCTGTGCCCCATGAACTCCTGTGGTCTGCCTTCAGATTTTTCCACATACCGGACCCCATCACAACCCTGGTGAAGTCGTACTTCCAGGATCTGCAGTTCTGCTTTACCACTTCAGAGTTCACCACCTCATGGCAGTGCCTGAATGTAGGTGTAATGGCGGGATGTACCATTTCTCCATTGGCATTTATAATGGCAATGGAGGTTATCATCAGATCCTCTAAATGGGTTGCTGGTGGACAGCGTATCGACTCTGGTTACCGCCTCCCTCCACTCAGAGCCTACATGGACGACATTACAACACTGACCACCACTGTTCCATGCACCAGGAGACTGCTCAGAAAACTTGAGGAGAACATCAGCTGGGCCCGTATGAAGATTAAACCATCCAAGTCACGCAGCATCTCAATTGTGAAGGGAGTACTCTCTGACACAAAGTTTTTAATCGGAAATGACCAAATCCCAACAGTATCTGAGCAGCCAGTAAAAACCCTTGGAAGGTGGTATGATGCAAGCCTGAAGGACAAAGACCAGGTGCAACAACTGCGCAAAGATATCGGTAGTAGCCTACAGTCCATCGACAAAACCCAGCTACCTGGAAAGTTAAAGGCCTGGTGTCTGCAGTTTGGTCTCCTACCCCGGGTGTTGTGGCCCCTAGTAGTGTATGAGGTTCCAATCTCAACAGTGGAGAAGATGGAGAGAGGAGTCACAGGATACTTAAAGAAGTGACTCGGAGTTCCACGATGCCTTACCACCATAGGCCTCTATGGAGATGGTGTCCTCAAGCTGCCCCTCACCAGTCTAACAGAGGAATTCAAGTGTGCAAAAACCAGGCTCCAGATGACACTGAATGAATCTCGAGACCTAGTGGTGAGCAACAACGCACCGACCTTGGCAACCGGGCGCAAATGGAGGCCAGGAAAAGCAGTCCAGGAGGTAACAGCAGCCCTTAGACATGCTGACATTGTGGGTCATGTTCAGCAAGGGAGAGGAGGCCTTGGGCTAACTAGTCGTGCTGTTTGGAGTAAGGCCACTGCACCAGAATGGCGGAAGATGGTAGTGCAGGAAGTACGACAGCAGGAGGAGGCTGCAAGGTGGGCCAAGGCAGTCTCTCTTGCCAAACAGGGACAGTGGACGCGATGGGATAGTGTGGAGAAGAGGAAGATCAGCTGGAAGGATCTGTGGGCCATGGAAGCGAGGCGGTTGAGCTTTTCCATCAGAGCAACATATGACGTCCTTCCAACACCTGTTAATCTTCACCAATGGTATGGTGAAGATCCGGTCTGTGCCCTTTGTTCCATGCCAGCCAACCTCAGGCACATTCTCACAGGGTGTAAAACAAGCCTCAGCCAAGGACGATACACTTGGCGTCACAACCAAGTCCTAAAAAACCTTGCGTCCGCCCTGGAGGACAAGCGAGCTGCCACCAACTCCCTACCATCCCCAGCAGCATTACACCCCTTACGGACGACATTTGTCTGTGAAGGGGCAAAACCACGAAGAGCAGCTCTACACCATTAGAGCGAGACCAGCTGCGCTTGGCCCGCGACTGGAAAATGCTAGCTGACATTGGTCGGCAACTCGTGTTTCCTCCGGAGATCGCAACCACCACCCTAAGACCTGACATGGTGCTCTGGTCCCGTTTGCTCAAGAAGGTGTTCATTATTGAGCTCACAGTACCCTGGGAGGACGCAGTAGATGAGGCTTATGAGCGAAAACATCTGCGCTATGCCGATCTAGCTGCCGAAGCACTGCATCATGGCTGGAACACAGAAGTTCGCCCAGTGGAGGTGGGCTGCAGAGGCTTTGTGGCAACATCTACAACCAGACTTCTTAGAGACCTGGGAATTAAGGGCCAGAGCCAGCGTTCGGCAATCAGGGCTGTATCAGAGGCGGCAGAAGGCAGCAGTCAATGGCTCTGGATAAAGAGAAAAGACCCCAGCTGGGCCCCGAAGTGAGAGGGCCAGGAGGTATGCGGTCAACAATGCTTGACTCAGGGAGGAGGACACCCCTGCCATGCATAGTCCCATGGGATGTTGGCTATTAACAACAATGCAACTCCTATGACTAATTGGGAATGGGACGCAAGCGCGGGTTTGATCACCCTGTCGCTGGCCGCCTGTGGGGAGGGTGTATAGTGTGAAAGGCCGAAACACCCTAGGAACCAAAGGTACACTACTGACGATGCGCTCCCCAAATTTCATCAGGCTCACTGTTCATGAACTCTTGGAAGTGCTTGCACAAAGGATAGTAACATCTCATCCTGTGTTCTTGGAATCTATTTGTTTTCAGTGTTTATGCCACTGTGAGAGCTTAATAAGCTATATAAGTATACTCATTGTGCACTCGCTTTAACTGTTTGCCTGCAACTGCAATACATGTATGTTTTCCCTGGTTGTCCATTAATCAAGCAGGAGCCATCTACTGCCTGCTTCGGTCTCCCTCCTTCAATATCACGACCACACCAAATTGTGACATACACTATTGCGCACATTGCTCAAACGGTCAGAATCATAATGAGTTTGTTTAAATGGCAACCAGATCCCACCCAAAGAATAGTACAGCAGGCTATATGAATCAAACAGCATTCCACTTAATTTACCGGTGAAAATAAGCGGAAACAAATGCTTCTAAATATGATTGCATGAGGTTGGAATACAATTTATTCAGAAGGACAATTGGGGCGGCAGTGGCTCAGTGGGTCAAGTAGGTTGTCAAGCAACCGGAAGGTTGGTGGTTAGATCCCCGGGTCCTCCTGATCAAGTGTCGAGGTGTCCATCAGCAAGACACCTAACCCCAGTTGCTCCCGACGTGCTGGCTGGCGTCTTGCATGGCTGACACCGCCGTCGGTGTATGAATGTGTGAATGAATGGGTGAGTGTGAGGCAATGTAAAGCGCTTTGGTGGCCATTGTTGGTCAGAAAAATGCACTATATAAATGCAGTCCATTTACCATTTACAAATATCATGGCATTTATTTAGGCTAAATGATGACGCTATTATGGATTAGATGCCCATTATTGTTTGTTTAAAATATTAGTTTGAAGAACAGCATATTTCTCAATGCAATACACTTTTATCTTTAGCAAAGTTTTACTTTTTACCGGTGAAGCGAGTAATCATTATGCACTCATCATTTTACACTACATGGCACCTTCTGTCAAGCTCAAATTTGGATTGTGTCCTAAATTTAATGAACCTCACTGTATGTAGCTTGTTTCCCACAGGTAATTAGGGGTGTGTTGATAGGCAAATTGTAGAGACTGTGCACCAGCTCTGCTCTGACCCTAAGAACAAGTGGTATTTATCAATAGGAAATTCCTACCAGTGTGCATAAAACGGTCATAGGGCTGTTTGACTAATCCCACTTTGTTTTGCATAGCAGCATTCTTAATTCTCTTCGTAAGTACAAATGTAGGATTTTTTTAATAGCAAGCTTGTATACAGACACTAGCAGTGTTGGGAAAGTTCACTTTCTACATGAACTAGTTCATAGTTCAGTTCACACATTTTTAAAATAACTAGTTCAGTTCATAGTTCATACTTCAAAATTTTGAACTAAGTTCACAGTTAATTAATTCAGTTCTTTTTTCCATGTTGCTGCGAGCTATTATTTTTCAAAATTATTGCCACAGCCCATGTAGAACCACAGACAGCAATTATTTTATCAGTTCTAACACTGAAACTATGCATCAGAAATCAACTTCATGTTAAATTTTGAATCCTTATCCAACCAGGGTTTACAACACATTAGCATTGAGGGGACAGCATTTCCCCATTGTTGCTTTAACGCTTGTTGCTGTCCATTCAGTTCACACTAGTAGCAGCTACAGCTTTCACCCCTACAGTATATTCTCAAAAACATGAAGAAATATGAGCTGCTTGAACTGTCTTTTTTAATGTTTTACAACATAAATAATTTTCCATTTCAAATTCAATTTCAGTACATACTAAGTAATACTGGAATCCTGGAAAAATATACCAGGCAGGTTCAACAAACTGACTGAGCTCTTCAGACAAGAAAAAAATCACTTAAATGCAGTGGTGGGCCGTCAGGGCCTGCAAGGCCTTCTCTGCAGGCCCAAAGATAGTCAGAATCAGAAATGTATTTTTGTACCTTAATATATTTTTTCAATAACACTATATATTTTACAAAGTAAATTTCAATTAGTCTATAAGGTAATTTCATTGCTACAGTACGCTCTTTTCAGGTGCCTTGCTTTTAGCGCAGCTTATATAAATGAAAGCTTTTATTTATATTATAAGATTTTTTCATCTGTGTTGCTCCGGGTAGACTGGGGTATTCAGAATTCATAGTGAATACAGTCTGCTGTTGAAGCCCATCAAGACCATGTTGTTTGTCATATTTTTAACCAATCAGATTTGGACTTTACCATGTTGGGTGTGTTCTTTGACCAACTAAAGCGTTTCTGCAGGCCTAGCCTTACGTCAGCATCGTTTCTGTAGCAGATAGGAGTGGCAGTTCAATAAATTTCAATAAAAAAAAGTAACAAAAATTTCGCCATATATAGGACTGGGCAGGATCGACTCTCAGCACTGGGCAAGATCTTATATTGGAACTTAACGCAAAGATGTGCTGTACAACCGCGTCATAGAAGTCTTTTTAAAAGAGAAAGGACTTCGTTTTCAAATAATGAGCAGCTTTGGTGAGTTTGATGGATTTTTATGTATTTTTACTAGCAGGGCCTTAACTATGGATGGGACGATACCGATAACAGTACTTGGTTTAGGGCCCGACTCGTACTTGTGAAAAAGGCCCGATACTTTAAGAGCGTTATGCTGCGCAACGGTTTACAGATTAGCCATAGATGGCCATATGTAAATCTGATTCACATAAATGTTTCAATGGACAGTCTACTTCGTCATTCAGAGACCATGCTTATAAAGCTGTAAAACTATTGCTATTTAAAAAAGAAAGAAAAGCGATTTAAATGCGCCTAAAATGCAAAATCATTCCAAAGACGGAGCCACGCGTACGCTATTAAAAATAAACTATTTTCCTAGTTGTCCAGTAGAGTTCAAATGGCGAAGTATGAAATCTTTTTTCTCATTGCTATTTTCATGTAGCCTAATATTTGTAAAATTATTGGTAAAAAATATTAGGATCCTCAAGGAAATGTGCACATTTTAGTACAGGAACAAATGAAGGATGCAAGTTATTAGGCTATTCGGTGCATACTATAACTGTAGAAAACTGCATGAGGAACGCCCCGGACCTAGCCTCTGAAAGCCACCTTCAGGGAGGAAAGACAAATGTCGGTAGTTTACAACACTCCTGGGTGAACAAAATAGTGTTTTTTCTGAGTTCTGACATACTAACGTTAAGAAATATAACGTAAAGGAATCACGATGTAGCCTATTTATATTTTGTTCAATAGATTACATTGATAGTACAGCTATAATTGTGTTGTTTTAAGATGTTTACATTTATTGTTTTTAAATTGTTGTTATCTTTTCAATAAATCTGCCCTTTTTGGAGTCAAACTTTACCATAGAATGGTTTATTTCCATGGGAACATAGAGGTCTGAGTAAAAATTTAAAACCAAGTCAAATTAGATGTCTTTTGATGGAATGTACACATATAGTAATATTTTTGTGAATTGAAATTAACTTTGCTCTCTGGTACCTGATAAAAGTCAAATGGCACTGATGGTGCCCAAATGTGCCCAAATGTCCAAATTTCAAAGGCCGCCTAGGACTCCTTCAACTAAAACCCTTATAAGTTTTTTTTGCTTCACACATGTACTCACCAGACATAGAAGTATGTTTCTAAACTGTTTTAGAGCTGCTGATCCATGACCTTCATATATTATTATCTATGTAACTTGTTTTTTTCTAGGCGGAATTGAAATTTCCATAAATTTAATCTGTGTTCTACTTTTATTTACTCTGACACACTAGTACCCACATTAATACTTTCACTTCAGGATAAAACTCACATGTGTTTCCTTCATTTTGATACCAAGAGTATGTTTATAGCCATTGTAGTTTTGGCAACCGTAAATCTCAGAATTTATCCCAAATTACGTTCTCAGGAAACTATTTTGAAAACCTAAATTACGTTATATGCCAACATATTTAGGGTGTTTTTACGTTTGAACTGCACGTTTTGTTATTAGGCTATATTTCTACTTGAATTATGTTGCTCTGGTACATTTCGTTTAGCGGATCTATGCGAGAACATTCCATACATTCCATAGCGTTTTAAATTATATTGCAACATTCACAGTTAAGGTTAGGTAGGAGGATACTAACGGTTAAGGTTAGGCATGAGGTTACTAACGGTTAAGGTTAGATATGATGTTACTGAGGTTAAGGTTAGAATTTAAGTTAGGGTTAACATTACAAAAACCGACAATCGCGTGTCTGCATGACGCAAGCAATGTAGAACAAAACACACACAAAGTGCCGGTCCGGATTTGAACTCGCGAACACTGGCATGCAAGTCGCGGATTTATACACCCATCCACCATCCCCGACCTCCGCCCTAGCAAAAACGATGCTATTTACATGCTACGTCATGATCTTCATATGTTCATATTGAACGTTATTCGAGTGTTCAATTTAGTTCCCTACAAACGTAATTGACCCTCTCAT
Source organism: Umbra pygmaea (assembly GCA_016801145.1). Lineage (NCBI taxonomy): Eukaryota > Metazoa > Chordata > Actinopteri > Esociformes > Umbridae > Umbra > Umbra pygmaea. Next base: position 12,773 of record JACXGM010024632.1, read on the forward strand.
ACGTTCATATTTGACATATTTCGGTTTTACAAAATTGTTCCCTCAGAACATATTTAATGTGATTTAGGGCTGAGTTTTGGAGATATACTCCATTAGATTTGGACATGTTCTATTTCTTTCAAAACCAGAAAAAACGTTTGGGGATGAAGAGGTTAACAGATGAATATATGTGTAACGTTTCTCAGTTCCTCTTCCCAGAGAACTACATCTTCCCCTTCCTAGATTGCTCAGAACTACAATTCCCATTCCCCAGTTCATCTTCCCTGTGAACTAGCTTCCCTGGTCTTGCCTCCTCAGAACTACGTTTCCCATAACCCTGACTCAATCACCCAAATTCAGTACACCTGCTCCCACTCAAGCAGTATATATAAGCACACACATGCGCTTGCCTCTTTGCAAGGTATTGTGAGTATTAATCTTCACCATTCTGAGCATTCTATTACGTTATTGATATTCCGGTTTGACCTTTGTCTTGTTTATTGATTGTTCTGCCTTGGATTATCCTCTGTACCTTAGCCTGTGTTCTGTTATTGTTATCTGGCCTGAACCCTGCATTAATCATTATTCTGCCTTTGATTATTCCTCTGTGCCTTCGCCGGTGCTGTTGCTGCCTTGAATTGGTAAAACCTGCACATAATTAACATTGTTCCTTTTTGTACCTTGGGAGAGATTCATTACAATGGTAACTATCCCTGTTTTGGAGAAAGTCACTTCAAACAGACATTCTCATCTTACACAAAACATCTGCAATGCTTAGGGCAAATTCGAACACAAACAGCTATTGCGTTCACATTTACAAACGTGTTAAATAAATATTATACATTCTTGACCTGCAATGTAAATGGTGTTCTTCTGGATATGTAGGAGTATTTACTTTTCTATATTTGAATTGGCACCATGAAATGGTCGTGGTTGGCGAACCAGTCCCGGACCAGAGCAGCCCAGTGGAAAATGATATTATCCCAGATGACAACGAACATGGGCTGCCCTGGTCGGTGCTATGTGACCTCGGCATGTAGTGCATGCAGAAATGTCAGTATGTGTGGAGTGCTGCAGGGACCCAGGGTGGCATGGTTATGGAGGACCCCCTGACCACTAATGGCGGCACACATGGTGATGTTGCCCCCTCACTGCCCGGCAATGTTCTCGATGGCCCTTTGGCCGATGATGTTTCAGTCCCGATATCTGTTTTTTACCAGAGTCACTTCCTCGATCTCCTCTCCCTCGTCTCTTCCTTGTTCTCCTCTCCCTCTTCCTGTCTCTTCCCCATCTTCTCCTTCCCCTTCGTCCTTCAGCCTCCATATTCACGATTGTCTCACGACAGGAGACATACCTGAATTATATCTATAGTGACTGATTGGTGTTCAGTGTTTTACTGTGTGTGTGTGGGGGTGTTGCTAATGTCATGTGTTTTAACTATTGAATGGATGTGCTGACTGCTCAGTGTTTCCTCATTGGCCAATGTGTTTAGTGTTTTGCACCATGTGTTACAGAATTGTTTACGGTGCCATGCCGACAATGTGTTTTTTCTTTTGTGCCTGTGTGTATCAAATGCATGCAAACAGTATGGTTTCGATGCTTTGGTCTGAGCATTCAGTTTGTGTTTTAGCAATCGGGAACAACTGTAACACCACTCAAACAGTTTAAACAATTTAGACTACTGAGCTACAATCTGTTGTTCTTGTGTTATTTAGGTATTTTGCATTTAGTGCGTTATTTAGTGCAAAATTTTCTGAAATATAGATCAGTGCACATTCAATGTGCTCTTACATTAGACCAAAAAGGATAAATACATCTGAACTGCTATTGGTAGCTGTTGTCCACAGTGTCTGGTGACGGTGACAGTCATAGGGATATAAGGGACAGTAGGGTGGTTGTTGAGTTCTCTAAACCTGTTATTGTTATAGACTGTGCTCTACAATCTTAATCTAATACATAACATTGCATATGTTACAATGTTTGCCCGTTGCTTGAACACATTTTGCAAAACTTCGTTCATTGTGCCAAAACTCCACACACAAGTATACATGACACAACACTGGGAAACATACCATTCACATCTGTGTCAAATTGAAACTCTACTATCAAAACCTAAACTCTGCTACCAAAACCTAAAATTCCTTTATCAAAATGTAACTATGTTGACAAAATGACACATATGCATATACTTTCAGATCAGGGGGAACACACTAGTCTACTTTATATAAAACAATGCAGTCTTTGATTTTCAGTGTTTATTCAGAAGGCATTTTTTTTCAGGAGGCACATTTTCAAACAACCAAAAAAGCAAATAGGCCTACTCAATATTGTACATTGTAGCACTGTACATTGCAGTAACATGAATTCAGATAAAGCAAAAAAACTAATAATAATAGAAAAAACACTACACTGTAAACACAGAAAATCATGGCAAATGTGCATACGTGGGCTCATGGATCCCGCCGTCTGTTGGGGTCTGGCCACAGGATCTCATCGACATCGCAAGCAATGTCTTCTCCCGCTAGGCACCGGGGAACCATCCATGGATTGCTTTCACCTGAATGTCGCCGCAGGCCTGTTCCATTTGCCTGCAGAAGAGGCATGCAGGCATGTGGTTGGCAGTCATACACTGTTAGCAATTTTTGTAATTTCGTCAGTAACGTACTGTAATTTCCACAGTAGACTACTGTAAAAAGTAAAAACTTTTAGCAATTGTTGTAATTTTATCAGTAAACTACTGTAATCCCAAATGTTTCCTACTGTAATTACTAAATACAGTAGACTACTGTTAATTGAATTAACTATTTGTAATTTCTGTAGTTTTATCAGTAACTTACTGTAATTTCAACAGTGTCATATTTTAATTACTACGGTGTATTGCATTGTATTGTGGACATATATT
>JACXGM010024633.1:0-15652 GCA_016801145.1 Umbra pygmaea
TTCTTGAGTCTCCTCAGGAAGTATAGGCGCTTTTGGGCAGTTTTTGTTACCGAGATTGTCTGTCTGGACCATGTGAGGTTGTCGCTGATGAACACACCGAGGAACTTGAACTCTGAAACTCTCTCTACTTCAGCTCCATCGATGTGTATGGGGGCAGGACCCTCCCTCTGCTGCTTCCTAAAGTCCACTACCATCTCCTAAATGTTAGTTGTTTTGTCTAACTAAAGTTGGTTAAAGCAGCTAATTCCATGTATTTTTCGTACCGTAGTGCACCACAGCAAACACACACATTATTTGGCTTTGTAACTCAGAACATCTAGAAAAGGGGATTAGCTATTTACAATTCTCTTGCAGGCACATCGAATTTAGGGATCTATTTATTATTAGTGGAATTTATAATTACATGAAAATAATATATTTTTAAGCCAATGTAATGCAAATATTTTAATGGTAGCTTCTCTTTTCTTTTACACTTTATGGCTTATGGATCAAAACAGTTGCCAGGGGGCAATGTTGGAACGTTTAAAACAGAGCCATATATTAGAGAGAGTATGGCCAACTAGGGAATCAAGTGTTCTGAGCTATCCCGTTATGCGATTGGTTTCGAGGTGGTCACGTATTTTGTTGACTCCATGTTGGAGCCCAACATTCAGCTGATTCCCATTGACATAGTGCAGCGAATAGTGGAAAAAATGTAATACATTATTTTAAAAAATTACAGAAATCACTGAAAAAAGAAAAGCACAACTGTGGCGCGTTTGGCTGCAATGAAAGACCGGGAAGCGTAGAAGAAAATTACAAGTTCCCCCGTGAACCAGAAAAATGAGGGAGCTGTATGTGAAATGAATGTGTTTTTTTAGGCTACAACATGGGAAGGGTTTATCGATGTCTGGTATTAATAATAATAATAATAATAGCCTAACAATGCAGTACATTACATTGCAGCACTAGTTACAGTTACAATTTTTGCCATCGAGTAAGTTTAACCTGTCATCGGCGATGGATGAACTACGAAAGGTTAGCTCAGGACCCGGGAGACTAAAGAGAAAAGGTAAACACTACTCAGAGACTTATTAGGCAACATGTTCACTCACTACAATGAGCAATTTTAGAGGCCCATTTACGATATAGAAGGTAAATATGCACTGGAATATTTCCGTATGGGCCTTTTACATATTGACAAACGTTGATAATAACATGTATGTGCCGGTAATAGTGGAAATTAGCGATTTATTTCAAAATGGCATATTCGCCCCATAGGGTTACATTGTAGAGTCATCTCACGTAGCAAGTATCACTAGTAATATTCTGATTTCACGGACGCGCGTTGCTTACGGTGGACTTAAGTGATATACATTTTTGGTCATACCGCCCAGCACTATAATCATTATTACAGGGTTCTGTTGTTGTTAGGAATGTAATCATTATTACAGGGTTCTGTTGTTATTAGGAAGGTCATTAGTACTGGGTTCTGTTGTTGTTAGGAATGTAATCATTATTACAGGGTTCTGTTGTTATTAGCAAGGTAATCATTATTACAGGGCTCTGTTGTTGTTAAGAAGGTAATCAATATTACAGGGTTCTGTTGTTGTTAGGAAGGTCATTAGTACTGGGTTCTGTTGTTGTTAGGAATCTAATCATTATTACTGGGTTCTGTTGTTATTAGCAAGGTAATCATTATTACAGATTTTTGTTGTTGTTTGGAAGATCAATATTATTACACATTTCTGTTGTTGGTAGGAAGGTAATCATTATTACTGGGTTCTGTTTGTAGGAAGGTAATAATCATAGAAATAGAATGGCTAGAAAGGTCATTGAGCCGGTTGGGGTGGTCATTTGATTTTAGTACATAACAAAATGGCAATTGTTGTTAGTTGTCATGGTGACAACACGCAAATCGGTTAATGCGGAAGTAGGCCGCTAGAGCTTTGCAATGGTTTGTAGGAAGGTAATAATTATTACAGGGATCTGTTGTTGTTAGGAAAGTATTCATTATTACAGGGTTCCGTTGTTGTTGTTAGGAAGGTAATCATTATAGGGATGAAGATGTGGAACAAAAGTTGATTTGTCCTGTCTTCAACCAAATTTCTACAAATTTTTTTTGCTAATTTTATTTGCCGTTTTATTGTTGTGTGCAGGCTAAAAGCATGTTTAATTTATTTTCACAGACCTATGATCCAGCTCCAATACAGAGAGGGGCCCGACTTGACCAGGTAAAGAACCTTGTCTCAGTAATGTCACATTCAGCTTCTGTCCATCAACATACTGTTCCTTATATTTTAAATGATGTAGCATGTTTGTATACAGTATGTATTATTTTGTATTTTAAATGTATTTTTTTCTCCTAATGATATCAATGTTATTTTTTTCCCGACTCAAGGAACGCCAAAACCGAAGTAAACCACAATAGAAGACTGCTTCTTATAGTTTACTCAATGGTTATATTTAGATGGACATTTTAATATTTAGATCACAAGGAAAGAGGACATAAAGAAATGGAAACATTTCTTTTTCTATTTAATTTTGATGACTTTGGCCCAGGTTAAACTTTGAGCTACATTGCTCTTGGTCCAGTTTTCAGTCTCAAAGTGGTGCGCCGGGATGAAGCCAGTTTCCATTAATCAAATTTTGCTTCATAATTTTTTGTTTTTTCTGTATTTTGTTTGCTGTACCCTGACACTCACATCCTTAATTACAATTAACAAATATCTGCACATTATTTTAATATATGTTAACTACATGCTGCTGATATTCAGTGAACATTCATCCTGTGGTGTGGGTGTTGGAGAAATGTTAAGTGCTTATTATTGGATGTTCGGATTTGGAAGAGTGAAAGCGACAGTCAGTGAATCTTGACAAATGTTTGAAAGTTACTTGGCCAGTTTTATTTTTCATAATCAAAACACTTGTTATGCCCTTCTTGACCATGTGAGGGTAATCTTGTGGCTTGGTAGAATGCTATGACAAGCTTATGCAAACTATGCATAGAATGGATAATGTGAATGGTTGTGACATTTGAAAATGTTATTTAAAAAAAAATCAAAATATGTCACTTGGCTTATCACTGTTGTCAGCAGATCTATTATTTTCATAGTGGAGCCTTAACATTTCTTTCTGACAAGTGTCAGTGACACATTTTGCTGTACTGTAACTGAAGCGGGAATTCAATTCAGACCCCCCACTTAGTCCTTCATGGGATGTAAATCTAAACATACTGTCTGAGTTTAAATTCATAGTCAGACAATATGATTCTTTTGTCTTTCTTCGTGTTTTAATCATAGCCGTTACTTAATTCTCTCTGTTCCCTGTCATTTCAACAACAGGGTCTCTGTTTGTCAAAAACAAAATGTAGCATGTACTGCAAGACAGGCCTTTCACTCTTTGTTACTGGTCTTTTCAGAATTAAAACGTTGATATTTTGTCACTATAACCCTTCCATTTCATTCTCAAATGTTAAGCTTTAATGTACTGGCAATGCTAACTGAGAACGCCTCAAATGTGTACGCTTAATATTAATGTTACTGATTTAATGTCAAGTGTATGATACCCCAGAGAATAGTCTATATGGTATCTGTGTGATTATTATTTTTTACCTGTTTGCTGTAGTGCGTGCGTGCGTGCGTGCGTGCGTGCGTGCGTGTGTGTGTGTGCGTGCGTGCTCAAGTGTGAAAGAAAGGAAGGAAGTGTGGATATTGAGGGAATAACATTTATATACAGTACATGGCATTGAAAATTATTCTTGAATATATGAACATTTTAAGGAAAGAAATGTTTAAGTCACCCCTGAATTCAATATGCATTGTATCAAAGGTCACTATCACATTCTAAGATTTGATCATGGTTATAATTAAAGCTATACTATCTGTTGTGTTTTTGGTTTGATCCTTTTTGAGTGAAAACTTTCTTTGGCGGGATATTGACCAATCAGATCAGCTCTGATTGAGTTTAGATGTGCCAGGATGATGTCATTACTGTAAAGACTACGTATAGTAAATATTGTAATTGTAAAAGCATACTATATGTTTGTCCTTTAAATGGAAAATCAACTCACTGACATTGGTGAGGAGGATTAAATTACTAATCTCCAAATCACTTTGCAAAATGTATAACCTATAAGAATTTCCTTCAAAACCAGGTGCAGATTTGATTGCCATCTTACATGCCACTTCACCAGTGTGCGCCCTCAACCCTGGCCTTGGCTTGAGGGTATGAGTAAACAACCTTGCACATTCACAGTGTGGAAAGCACCCACATTTCAATGTGCTAGTCATGTCTAATGCAGTGGCGGCCAGTGAAACTTAATTGAGGAGAATAGAAAATCAACCTAATTTTGTTTAACACCCTTTGAAGTCCAAACATGACCATGTCCTCATCACTTAGAATTCACTGGCCTCCACTGGTCTTAAGTTTAGTTTTACAACTGCAATTTTGTGTCAGACTTGAATGTCATTGGTCAGATACTTTGAGGTGCCTAGTTAGCAAACTGATTATGGTTTTCCCTTAAAGTACACCGATGTGAAAATATAGATTCATTAAGTGCCTGGAAGTTGATTTTAAGAGTCCAGCCATAGATTTAGCCTTCAGTTTTGCTCATTAAGACACATGGAGTTGCCATGTTCGAGTGTAGTGTTGGTGTAATTGTTTGGAAATTGTATTGGATTTTTTTTCCCCATTTTCTACCCCTCGCAATTCCCTCTAATCCTGCCTTGTCAGCAGCTCCGCAACTCCCTGCACAGATCTATGGGATGGCGAAGGGCGCACACATGGTTCATCCCGCCACATGTCGGCCGAGCCGCAGATTCATTTCGCACTGCGAGTCCAACATGAAAGCCCTTGTTCTGCATGCATACTGTTTGCAGAAACACTTGCTTATCCCCGCTAGATTTCCCCGCTAGAAGTGCCTTGCTGTTTGTGGATGTGCTGGCTGACGCAACATCATGCTACCTGATAACAACGGAACAATAGTGAATGGACCAAAGTTACCTGTTCGAACGGAGGACATGATACACACCTACAGTACATAAAGTCCTGTGATTGGTCAGTCCAATGCGATTGTCGGGGGTAATTTGCATGAAGTTGTGACATACAAATTTTTCTATTCGCCCTTTGTGCCATTTATGCATTGCCTAGCATGCCACTTGCTCATCTTCATTGAAATAAATTGAGCCATTGCTTCTGTTGCAAAAGTGTGCATGCACTGTCAGTCAGATCATGCAAGGGATGATTACGTTCACCGACTATACTTCCACCATTTAACTCACAGGCACCCGTACCAACACAAGGAGTTGCTGGGGAGAGCGATGTGGCAGGATAGATAATCTGATTTCTCTAACCCGAATCTCATGCAGTAGGCCCAGGGAATGTCAGGGAACCTATAGTCAGGCTCGAACCTGTGACTATTATGACGTAGACTGTCATGCAATGCAGCGACTAACGCTACATGCACACTGTTCGCGATGGCACAATTCATTTCAATGGAGGCGAGCAAGTGGCACGCTGGGTGATGCATAGGCGGCGGGAGGGGCGAACAGAAAAATTCTGATTTCCAGACTTTATGCAAATTTCCCTTGACAATCGAGTTGGACTGAACAATCATGGGACCTTGTGTAATGTAGGTGAGTGTAACATGTCCTCCGTTCGAACAGTGGTCCATTCACGAATGTTCTGTTGTAATCAGGTAGCATGATGTTGTGTCAGCCACCACACCCACAAACACTTCCACAAGCGAGGCACTTTGGCCAAATCTAGCGGGGATAGGCTAGTTTTTCACAAACAGTGTGCATGCAGAGTTATTGTACGTGCAAAATGGTCGTGAAAAACGTGCCTATCCCTGCTGGATTCACTCAAGGGGCCTCGGTTGTGGGAGTGTGTGGGCATGCTGGCCGACACAACATTATGCTGGCTGATTGATTGAAGGGAACCAAACTGATATACCCACATACACAATGTCCCGTGACTGGTCCGTCCTATGCAATTGGTCGGTCCGATGCAAGGCTAATTTGCATAAAGTTGGGAAATCAGAACTTTTCTATTCGCCCCTTGCCCCACCTATGCATTGCCCAGTGTGCCACTTGCTCGCGAGCAGTATGCATGCAGGGTTAGCCCAATTATGCCACACGAATCCCCTGGAACATTTTTATTTAATAATTCTGGCATCCTTTTCTGTCCTCAAAGTCCATTGAATGAAAAAAGCCAGTGGTTCCTGACCTTTTCTGCCAATCTCTAGGCACTTAAGACATCTCCTATGAGTGTTCACATACTTTGCAACCCCATAATATTACATGTCCAGACCCTGCCCGTCTACATGGAGTTATTATGTGTTTTTATTCTGTATATTACAATGCACACAACATTTTCTGATTACATTTTGCACACGTCCCACATTATGAGCTTCACTGATGTTATCCTGAACAAATTAATTTAATGTAGTTTGTGTGGCAAACATAATCGAACATTTCATATATTTTATTATTTGCTCTAGGAACATATAAGCCTAGTTGCAGTATCTGTAAAGAAAACGAAAAAGTATTAGTGCACAATATTTACACCATGCATCCACTATTGAATCCTGTAAATCGAACTGTATGATGAGTAGCTGGACTGAATGTATCCTTTATAATTAATGAGACAAATGTTTTGGTCCTTGGGTTCTATAATCCAAAACAATGGATTTGAAATTCAAACAATATATATTATATATATTCTCTGTTTTTAGTGTATGGTTATTTTGTACATAGGTTAAACGTACAATATGTAGTTTTGTGCCGTTAGAGGTCTCAATCAAAACAATAGCAAATCATGTCCTTGAATGATGTTGGAAAGTAGAGTGGGATCATGGGTTTTGTTATCGTCGGCAATGACAACCTTCCAATATAGCGTCTCCGGCAGAAAAAATGTACACTGACAAAGTAATGTATTGTTAAAAATATTATATCTTTATTCAAGTTATGTTTGGTGGTTCCCTGGAACTTAGAGCAACTACAGCAGTCAAAGGTTATATGACGCCATTGACGGAAGACAAAATGAAACGTCCCGTGTCTTCGAATTATATTACACATTTCTCTGGTTTTGAAAGTTGGTGGAAACATTTAGGATAATGTAAGTACACAACTAGGAAATATATATAATATAGATATTGTGATGTTTGCTTTTTTAATGCAAAGTACATCTTTTGTTATTTTTTTGGAAAACTACATATTGTACCTATAATAAAATGTATTGGGATGCTTGGCAGGTGTTTCTGATTAGGTGTGTTCTGGCACAATTTCAGCAAGTCATACAGTCTTCATTCTATGCTTTTGGTTTGCTGATGAGTCTAATATTTGCTTCTGTTGACGAAAGAACCAAAGATCTCAAGCAAATATGACGGTGCTGAATATTAATTATACCTTTGACATTACCAAGTGTTCTAGGACCAGTGGAACTCAAATAGCCTTATGAAATCAAAGACTCACCAACACAGTATGTAATGTTTTACACTTAGGCCTATACTTATTTCGGTGCCGAACTGACGATTGAAATGTATAGGCATATGCCCAACCACCTCTATTTTCAATTTATTGGTTCACGTTTTAGTGGCAATTATGTATAGAAAATACTACACAGTTAACATTTGTTAGATGAATATATTTTTTTTGTTCAAAGTTTTGTCCATGACCATATATAAACCAGAAGTCATTTGATAAAGGAGGCTTAACTATAATTTGGGATTGGGCTCTAACATCCAGCTAATTGGAGTATTTGGGCTCTAACATCCAGCTAATTGGAGTATTTGGGCTCTAACATCCAGCTAATTGGAGTATTTGGGCTCTAACATCCAGCTAATTGGAGTATTTGGGCTCTAACATCCAGCTAATTGGAGTATGGATTTAAATATTGTGGATTTGAACACCCAAACAATTGGACTGAGCAGATCAAGAGCAACGAGATCACAGAAATAAGTAAAACATACATTATATTTACAGTGTGTTTGACATATTTAAATGTCCTTTTCATATTATAGCCTATCATTTTAACTTCCAAGTTATTTTCAGATAAAATAACATTGTTTAAAAAACATTTTGAATAAAATCGTGGAAGTGCTGCCAGAACCCAGAATAAAGAAATAGTAGGCAGCTTTTCTCATCACCACCGTGGTCTTTCATTGCCCGAAATGCAATTTCTTTAATCATTTGGATCGACGTTAACGTGATTCCTCTCTTGGCATTCACCGCGTGCCTTAATTGTATTGCTATTAAATCAAGGTCCGCTGTGAACACGAAAAGCGGTAATCCTAACCGCCAGAGCTCGCGCAGTTTCCCTATAAATTAACCGAGATTAGGCCGCATAATGCTGACGCTTATTTATTTCATGTATTAATGAGAAAACAATTACAACGGCATACTTGGTGCAGGGTTAACCACCAGTTTGATGTAGGCAAGCGACTCCGCAGAGTCAGAAAAAACCCTCCTCTGTGCCTATTCAACATTGGTTCCATCATTGCCACTATCGTTCGTTTCAACAATCAGATCCGGTATGAAAATTCTAATGTGAAATGATCTGATGAAATTGGAGAAAAAAATGTTTCAAAAACATCTAGCCTGTGGCCACATGGATAATCGCATCTTAATAAAATCAACTCACGAGAGAACCTCCATGGTAAACCGCTCGAGTTGTTCATCATAGAAGGATCCACCATCTTTGATAGAAGCTGAAGCATTATCCACATCATGCATCAGTTTGTTTCCATATCTGATGCACTATGTGTATGCTATGCGAAAGTGATTTTAGCAAACAACTCACTGTTGATGTACACCGTTGTACATGCTTGAGTCAGAAGGATGTAGCAGTCAGTGGCATAGGGAATTTTGTCCATATTACTTAATTGCCTACAAATAACAGTCTTGGCCTAAAACACTGTTCCGGCAGGCGTCCGCAGTAGCACCATTCCCGCCGTGACAACGCATTGGAGGACACCGGTGATACATTTGCCCTAAATATTAACCTTGATTATCAAAAACAGGAGTTGCGTACGTCCTCTATTTCGGTATTTATCATATCTGAATTAATCTAGCTGGATTTAAGTCGTACTTCGCATCCCTGACCGCTGATTGAATGAAATGCTAGAGGATTCAAAGCAAGCTGACGTCATGGACAGGGTCAAACTGCCTCTTACCATACACCTAATGGATGCATATAAGCGAAATGTTCAGTTGACAAATTGCGCTATAAATTGCCCTCCGCACTAAACCTTTACACAATGCAGCATAGCGAATGAGAATTGTGTAGTGTTATAATGATTCGTTACTATTTGAGAATAGAGCATTCAAATAAGTTCTGGTGGCAAAAAACTTCCAGAGTATCCACAATAAATCATAAGATCTGATTTACCATTGTTTGACATTCTTACCTAAATTACATCGGGAAAATAAGTGCGGACGCTGGCGCTGTCCACTGGTTTTGGTGCTGAACCATTGCATCAACTGTTCCCTAACACTAACGGAAAACATTTCCATTCAAATCGAATGGGAAATATTTAAAACGTCGATAACCAAACCAGGTGGGCTTGTGAACATGGCGTCCGAATTGCAATCATTGGTGTTTGCAACGAAATTTGACACTTGTGATTTTTGCTCCAAATGTACCCTTTTGGGATGGGGAGTGATGGGGAGTAATAGAAAGTACAAATCAAAGTGGAAGACAGCAAACAGGAGAGAATAAAAGTTCACTGAAACATAGTAGGACAATACTACCATCAAATTAGATTTGTTCAGAACATCGTCATATTAACATTTGGTTTAAAAAAAAATAACACCCTAGGGATTTCATTTGGATGAACTCTGTCTTTAAAAAAGCCAACCACAGGTTTCTTTGGTAATCTTCCTCTAACATCTTTCTCTCTAACAGCATGTGTGTGTGGGGCAACAGATACTCTACAAAACAACACACTTCCAGTGTGGCAGTGGTGCTTGCCTACGGATGAACAAGAGGAGCTCCTTCCCCTTACCTTCAGGCAATGCTCAAACCCTAGTTTGAGCATTGCCTGAAGTTCTCTTCGTTCTGCCACCCTTTGTCCGTCCCACACCTTCGGGAGATCAGCTCCCAATCCAAGCAGTCAAAACACTTCTCTGTCCTAGCTCCTCAGTGGTGGAACCAGCTTCTACTGGCTTATAGGACTTTCAGTTATTGAAAAGTGTTCTCCAGGCAGATCTGCCTTGGAGGCAGAAGTCATTTGATTGGTTGATTCAAATCTGAGGGCGGATCTCACATGACATCGAAAATGTGCACATGAGCATAGTTTTCTCAGTTTTTAATCCTATCTAACATACACCTAACCTTAACCCTAACCTTAACCACACTGGAGTGTTAAAATATAATCCTGTGCTATATATATATATATATATATATATATAAATCGTAATTATAAATAAAAATTAAACTTAATGTGAGGTTCGCCCTCAGTTTTGAATTAACCAATCAAAGGACTTCTGCCTCCAATGCAGATCTGCCTGGAGAACACTTTTGAGAAGGGTATTCCTGCACAACCGGAGGCTGCAGTTTTAGGACCCCAGTTTTAGGACCCCAGTTCTAGGACCCCAGTTCTAGGACCCCAGTTCTAGGACCCCAGTTCTAGGACCCCAGTTCTAGGACCACAGTTTCAGGACCCTAGTTTTTTGTGTTTAGATTGCAGCGTGATACAGACAGGCGATTTTTACTTTCTATCAATAAATCCATAAGCCTTGCCAAAACCCTTACCCTAACCTTAACCACTCTAAAACCTTGCTGTTAAGCCCATCTAAAATATATGAACATGCTACTGTGTAAAAGGTGAAGCCCAACTGAATATCTGGATATTTTAATCCGTAGTGGACATCATTTCACCATATTTATTTAAATGAACAAAAACCTCTAAATTAGTAAAATTCTATAGATGGGACGGTTATTATTGTGTAAGTTTCAAGCGTCAACACAAAAAACTAGGGTCCTGAATCTGCGGTCCTAGAACTGGGGTCCTAAAACCGCAGCCTCCGGTTGTGCAGGAACATACTACTGACACTTTTCAATAACTAAAAGTATATGAGCTTCTAGCTCGCGGAGGCTAGAACAGTCGTCTCTAACCATCTTTAGGAAGCATATGAAAACCTTTAAATAGTACTTAAATTACCTTAAGTCCACCTCTCTTGTCTTTAAATGTTTTATGTTTATTTGTATGATCCTTTTCTAGCACTGTTTTTGCCTATTAAATGTTTTAAATATTGAATGCTCTTACTACTGAGTTGTGGTTGTTTCACCTTGTTTCTCTTAAATGTATGATTATTGTAAGTCACTGTAAGTCACTCTGGATAAGAGCATCTGCTAAATTACTAAAATGTAAAATGTATATTCACTGATTCACTGATTCACTGACTCAAGACCTCCAAACCCGGTGCCTGGACCACAGCTCAATGGCCTGGTACCTCCTGCTTGGGCATCAGGAAAACAAAATTGTTGTACCATGTGACACTACCCTACTCTGGTGTGACTGGAAAATCCTCCCAAAATGATTCCAGCCAATATAATTTTTTTGTGTTTATTTGAAAGTAAGGTAGTAGGGAATCTTGCTACCCCAGAATAAGGCATCTTTGGGGTTTTATGATATATTGACAATTTTGCATGATTGTTTGCCATATAGCACACTCCCTCATTCCTTATTGCTTATAAGACCATGGCTGAAATTGTATTTATATTTGTGTCCCACAGGAGATTTGCCAGTAGTAAACCTGTCAATATCCATAAGGGGATTTGTTCAACTTTCATTTTTGTGTTGTTTTGTTTGATATAGAAACACATTGGCTGTGTAAAACTCTTTACTTACAACATAGTATTATAAAATAAATAAAGAGGATTTTATCTAATATTTTCTAATTTAATACCTCGGAACGACAAACAAGGTGATTATTTTTAATTAATTGCCGAAACATGCAGTGAAAATAGTAACCGAGGTCTACGTGCTGGCGGATCACAGAAAAATGTCTGACACAAAAGCAAATATGCCCTGCCTCACTGCAAGTGTTCTTTGTTTAGGATTTACCTGATAGTCATTAATAAAATAAAACATTATTCCTATTTGATTTAATTCCCTAACAGCTGTCATGCTTTAGTATGTTCGTGTGAGTCAACTCATCTGAGAATAAACCCTGAAATTATAAATGCGTTCCCTTTTTCATCTGAAGATATGTGTGGCAAAAAGCCATTCAAGTTGAAGATGTGTCTCAGTTATTGAACAGTACTATCAGCACAGGGCATGTTGGGTTTCTCCAGCTCTCATGCTAGGCTCAACTGCAGTGGCAGGGTCCACATCCTCCTCAACATGTTGTTGTACATACTTTTTGGAAAAGGTTGCTCACGGTCCAAATATGTTTGTAGATCTGTAAGGTAGGATATGATAGAATCTAGAATTTTGGTTTTAGTGTTTGTTTGGTTTCGACCTCCCGCCACTTGGGGCAGTAGTTATTTGTCAATTAGATGTAAGGTATTATAATAGAGAGGTAATTGCACTCAGCGGTGGAATGAATGGAGAAGCAAACAGTTTTTGACCGTACGGTAGATGATTATTACGTTTTTTGTTTGAGAAGAAAGTGGTAGAAATACATAAAAACAAAGTGGTTGTATTTTGTTATATTAACAACGGAAATAAATACATTCTGGTAATTTACTACGCGCGTCTAAAACAAATCTATTATGCCACTATGGTGGCGATCTATTGAAAGGCAAAGGGGTCACTACAGAGATGTTGTCTACTACAGTACCACTTGGCTGAGTGGTTAGAGTTGGATGACAGGAATGGAAAGGGAACACATTTGTGATTGGAGACCTTCAAAAGGGTAGTAGTCAAAATTAGTTGACAACCATCATTTACTTACGGTATGTGTATTAAGGTGCGTTGCATAAATTGTGAGTAGGAGAGGTCTGGAAAAGGCCTAAATGAGTGGAATGAAATCCGTTGAAGATAGATGTGAGGTTGAACTCTATAGAAGTTATTTTTTGCTGAAGATCTGAAAGTATTAACAATTATATGCAAACAAGAAAATCTGAAAGTGGACAAATACGTTTTTAGGGCACTGTTTGGTTGATTAATCCATTGAGGTGTTTTAGGGTTATACAGTATAAAATGATTAGCATCTTCTATCGAGATTTTGTTATGCTGCCTATCCTAGCTACATCTGGAAATGGCCAGGAACTTCACATTATGATCATAATACAATACTAAGGTGCTGATACTATATGTATTGTGATTTCTTGATCCTGTAGTGCGATTCAATATTGTAATTTTATGTTGATTTGTTATTCAAAGCATATTGCTGAGAAAATAAACTTCATTTTGTTTTCCAGTCTTTTGTCTAGTGTTGATGGTGTGCCAACAGGATTCTGTAAATTTGAAGTGATAACAGTGAACTCCAATGAGCCCGCCTGCTGCAATGACCTAACTGTGACCAGGACAGATGAGTTTGGCATTCAGAGGTTGTTATTCTGCACACCACCTTTGCACTGTTATTTGTCGTTTTGGGCCCTGCCTGTTAGTTCTCAAAATTCACACCATTCTCTTTTGACCTCTTTCATCCAAAAGCTGTTCATGCTCACAGAACTATGTAGATTATGGTTATTACTACAGCTGAGTGAAAGTTTAGTTGTTTGTCGCACCGAAAAATCCAGGAGTTGCCTTGCTCACCCATTTGGCACACTAACATTTGAAGGAAATCCAAAGCGATGTGACTCAGTCTACAAGAGGGATACATTATTTTGGATGTACAGTATTTAAAAAGTGTAATTGCAAAATAAAGATTTTATGATTTTATATAAACTCAACAAGTAGCAGCAACTTTTCTTCCTTAAATATAGCAGGACACAAACATTTTAGCAAAAGGCAAATAAAACAAAGGACAAAAAAAACACATTTAACTTTCAGGCAAACTGCTCACTGCAGTACAACAAAAATGTAACAATTAAAATCACAAACAAGAAAAACAAAATGTCCCCAGAACATCCAAGGGTCCAAACATTGCCTGGGGAGAAGTGGGAGAGGAATGAGCCAATTGAAAGCTGGGGATGATTAGGTTGCCATGGTTTTATGAGTAAGTGCCATGGGATCTTTAGTGACCACGGAGTCAGGACACCTGTTTAATGTCTCATCCAGAAGATGGCACCCTACACAGGGAAGATGTCCACTTTACTGCTCTGGGGCATTGGTAATTATCTTTAAACCAGAGGGAACAGTGCCTCCTACTGGCCCTCCAACACCACTTCCAGCAGCATTGGTCTCCCATGCATGGACTGACCAGGCCCAACCCTGCTTAGCTTCATACAACTGTGACTTGTGATGAATTCCACAAGTCTACGCGCTTGGCACCTCCAAACATGAAGAACACGGCAATACCGATAGAATTCACCAATGTGATGAGGGAGAAGACGTTAACCCAGGAACCTGTGGTCTCAATTAGGTACCCAGAAAAATAGACCAGAACCAGTCCTGTTGGATACAGAAATTTGTGTAATTAAATGCAGAACATATGTAGGCCTTTAACACATGATAGGCTTTTGATGTATTAGTAGGCCTGATATGTGATTTTGATTCCTACCTGCAAAAGCCCCACACATATTCATAAATCCTGTGAAGAAAACCCCCGCAAAATGAAACATTTTTCAAGTTTTACAATTTTTTTTGTAAATTAAGATAGAACAAATGGAATGGACAGACAAAGATACCTAAAGACACATGTTGACATAAACTGGTGACCAAACTCACCAAACAAAGCTCCCGCACACGATGGGGCGAGGTCCTGTACATTTACAGACACACCGCTGAAGCGTGGGGAAAAACTAGTTAGTAAAGCAATTCCTCCTGAGATGTTATCCTACAGGTGTATGTACTCTATATACTGTACACCCTTGACTAAATAGTAGGACAAGAATATCTATGTTGACTGAATACTTGGACAAGAGCACACATAATACAAACCTGCTGCTGAATGTGGCCAAGCTTACAGAGGCAGAGACGAACGCCACAGCGGACGGTACAGAGAGAGGTCTGCACAGGAGTAGGATAAACACACTGGAAACACCCATGGACATGAACTGTATATGAGCACAAAAACACGCTGACCACCAGAGAGGAAGACGCAGAGCACAATATGATAAACGTTTCAGTCTCCAATATCAGGGGATAGGCAAATACATATTTGTTTCGAGGCTGGCATTTATTTGTGAAGATCCCACTTGTCTGAAAAAACCTCTACACATACTTTTCATTTCTGTCCACATCACACTGACAATTGTGAGCTCAATTACATAGGAGTGCACATTGGTGCCACTAAACCACAGAAGATTACCTGCATCAACTTTCTGACGGATGCTTTTCTAAATCCTACAACAGAAACAGGTGTTATTATTGCATGCCATCAAATATTAAGACATCTGCACAACAAAGAAATGAATATCTAACAACTAGTGGTGCAACGGATCGTCATTGATCCGTGATCCGTTCGGATCAATATCTTCGGTTCGGGACACACGTGATCCGCGGATTGATTACTGAAATAAAAAAGTTTTGCGCATGTTCAGTCCGCTCACAGCATGGTCATGGCGAGCGGAGGAACGGAGGAGCTTGGACGTCCCGCGTCATTTAAATCCCCTGTAT
>JACXGM010024634.1:0-15651 GCA_016801145.1 Umbra pygmaea
TTTACTAATGACTTCGAGGTCGCAGCGCTGTCGTCATCTGTTTAACACGCTTCTGGCACGCCTATATCAGATACACCGATGTGATTGGTGCAGCTCGGCTACAAGGGCATAGTTAATGAGCAGAATTACTCGGTGCCAGAGTAACTTGCTGAGCAAATTCAAACTGTGCTCTCGCGAGAACTCTGGATTTCCAGGGTATGCCATACAGGCCAGCTATGTGTAAAGCTTGTGGGATTGTTGTCACATGCAAAGAAAGATGGCTCTTAGCCATAAAGACTTGAAAGTCCTTCAAAGTTGCCATTGGTCTTATGGTAGCTACCCTGATCAATGTCCTCCTTGCTTGGGCATCCAGTTTGGAGGGACGGCCCCCAATAAGCGGTCATATGCTTACCACTTATTAATAATGTTCTGAACATCATTCCTCCGAGGGATAGTTAAAGCCTTTGAAGTTGCTGCATTGCAGGACAGTCTACGTCTGACCATGGGTTCTCTGAATCTTCCTGGGCCTCCTGCACGAGGCAGCGCAAAATTGGCATAGTGCTTCCCGGGATTTGGGTTAGATAAATCAGATTATCTATCCTACTACCTGCAGATGGGACATTTTGTAGCCTCTACATTTTCTGTCTTTCCTGTCATACCCCCCACCCAGCCCTGGGATGTGTTATTGATTCTTCTACCTCAACAGAAAGTATTGATCTCTCAGGTCTATTCATGGATTATGTCATTGAATAAACACTCTACTAACATAACAAAATCTGCCTGGGAGGTGGTCTGCATGGCAAAGTGGGCTAAGTTGCTGCATAGCAAGAATCTTGATAATCAGTGGTTGGAGCCTGACTATGGGTCGCCTGACATTCCCCGGACCTCTTGCATGACCTGCTTTGCGCTGCTCAGGATTTGGGTTAGCTAAATCAGATTATCCATCCTGACACATCGTTCTCCAGCGACTCTTTGTGTGCAGATCGGGCACCTGTAAAATTAAATCGTAGAAGTATAGTTAGTGAGTGAATCTGGTTGGATAAACCATGTGCACGCCGCTCACCATCCAACAGCTCTGTGGAAGGAGTTGCAGAGCTGCCAGCAAGACAGGGTTAGTAGGAATTGGGAAGGGAAGAAAAGAGGGAAAAATATAGAAATCTCCCTGTGAGCTGGAAAGGGGTGTGGAATTTACACCTTGGACTTGTAGGGCCCTATCTTACACCCAGCGCAATTGACTTTTTACACCAACGCATGTATCATTCCTATCTTGCACCCGACGCATATAGGACTTTCCCTTCCACAAACGCGCGTCTGCAAATTAGGGAATGAATTTGCATTCGTTGGGCGGTTCAGCGAAAAGAAGAGGCGTGTTATGGCACAATTGTTCCCTGGTGCGATCTTGCAGTTCCCGAAAACAATTCCGGCACTGACTGTTAACCAGGTTTTTCCTGGTCAGTGGCAGAATTATTCAGATGCTATTTTAAGGGTGCATGCTTGGCCATAATAGCGTGTTCACAACGCGCATACACTTTATTGCTCCTCTCATCTACACAACCGCAGCAGTTCCCATTATTGCAATACATAATTAGAAGGAAAAGTATTACCACGAGGGAAATCATTGTGGTGTCCGAAGATGTGAAAAAATAGGCATACATCTAGTGTACACATTTATCCAAATTATTCAGAATGAATAATTCGCACTGATATACATCAACCGCAAGGGAACCCATTAAATCAACATAGATACAAGTAATTTGCGATGCTAATAGTAAAATCACCCATGTCTTTGTGAATTACCCTGGCTCAAGCCACAACTCATTTATGGCAAACTCTGCCATCTTTGATGGGAATCCGCCCTTGGATGAGTGGCTGTGAAGGGTACAACGCTAGACAAGACATGGCTGAGGATGACACTATTTGATGCCAGCAACAGTGCGTGAAATGCTGTTTAATCGAAAACACACAAACACGCAGTGCGTGAACGAACATTCGGCACACTGAAAATGCGCGTCAGGTGTTTGGATAGGACAGCGTTACTCAAACTATGGGGCACGCCCCACTGGTGGGGGATAGAGACATGCCAAGTGGGGCGGGACATATGGGAGGAAATTCTGTCATTTTTGTGCCAAATTTATTGACCATACCCTCAAAATAAAATGACACATTTAAATGTAAGCCTTAAAGCAGAATTTGAATTATAAGTAATATGAAAAACAGTAACAATGTGCTCAAAAGTCGGAAAGTTCACGTTCATTTTTGTGCCGTTGCCATGTCGCGTTGCTATGGGTGGCTCATTCTGACACTGCCGCCTCTATTTTTTTTATTTTTGTTGTAATTATTTTGCTCATTTTAAAAATGGAATACAATACGTTTATATCAGTAATTCCATATTCATAATGTGACCAAACTGTCTGCTTACAACAGCGGTCGGCAACCTCTATGCTCGTGAGCATAGCTGTACAAAATGTTCGCGAGCCATATCGGCATTGTGGCTCGATGGCAGGATAAAATAAGTAAATCACAATTTTTAAACCGTTTCCATCATAATCAAAGCTATTATGCTAAGGTAGGCTGGCAAGGGAGGCAGTGTCTCCTCAAAACAACTGGATGAGACAATAATCGATATTTGAAAAATAAAATGACACAAATATTGAAAAATTTTACATTACAAAGTGTAAAAATTACTCGTTTTTATTAAGTAACACTGTCCAACAGAGATATGCGCAGTTGAAGTTATGTGAGAGGAGGCAATGCTTCCATCGTACTTTGATTGGTTATGATCGGATATGATTGGTTCATATGCGATAATCCTCTGCAGAAGCGGAGCAATTCATTGAGATGATGAGCGACTCCACTCGCTGAGGTTTCCAGGTCAGACACTGAGATTCTGGTTTGGACAGAGGAATATGACCATTCTTTTTCCCTTTGCTACATCTTATGTCTGTGTGATAGGATTTTCTGCTGTTGCTTCATTGAAAACAAAATACAGATCTCATCTTAACATTGAGCATGTTTCGAGAGTGGCAGTATCAAGCCTACAACCTCGTTTTGAAAAAAAGTACTGCAAAACAGGCTCATTGCAGCCACTAAAATAGTGAACAAGGTTAATAATTTTTTGTCAATTTTGTTTGTTCTTCATGCATGCAGTTTGCAAAGTGATGAAATGAAACAAAGCACAACTAGTCCACAATTTTTTTTCTCGCAGTTTCTAAATTTGATGTTATCAAGGGCAAAATGCAAACACTACATTATTATTATCATTATTAAGTTATAAACATAAGCTTATTTCATGCAAAGTGATAATATATTCTACCTTGGATTTTCTTTATTTCAAAGTTAATGCTGTTATTTGAGGTTATGTTTTTAAAATATGATGTTTATAAATTAAATACAACAGTAAAACTTAAAGCCTAGTTTTTAACAATTTTGTTGGGGCGATTGCGGACAGGTGGGGCTCGGAACCCTTTCCTACCTCCAATGTGGGGAATGGCAGAAAAAGTTTGAGAAACACTGGGATAGGACAGGAGGGACTTTACACTACTCAATTCGCAGCATTCGTTGTGGCTTGTTGTTTTACACAACATGAATCATAGATTTGTTGATGACATAAACTAGGAAATATTAGAGTACTGATGGAGGAGACGTGATGTTGAAATGCATGTGCCGTTGCTTGCCACTTAACCTAAATGCCTTAGATTTGCCTTAAATATTTCAGAAATATTACCATGCATTCATAACCTCGTGATTCAGCGAGAGTGAGCCCAAAACATCGGAAAGTATGTGTCTTGTGACATTTCTTTATTTACATTTTGTAAGAAAAATCAATAGTAATCCGCCGTTATAATAGCAATCCGTCATGGAACATGCGCGCCTGCTCTTAAAGTGAATTTGAGTTGACGCTCTGATTGGTTTATTGCATGTTACGCCCAAACCACACCTATGACTAATGAAGCTACTTCAGACCTACCCATTTTACATTTGCGTCAGGCGCAAGTGTAATTTATCCCGCTGGTAAAATAGCAACAGCTCCCAGGACCCTGCCACAATGTCACTTGTGTTTCACATTTGAAACTTGCGTTTCAGATCGTTAAAATAGGGCCCATACAATTTAAAATGGTTCATAGCCTTTTCTGAGTTGTGAAATCTATAAGATCTTTACTACAAAGATGGATGTTTATGACAGATGCCATGTCTCCCCATATGACCTGTATCATTTGTTTCTTCAATGCTCTAAATATTTTTTTTCAATGCTCTAAAATTTATTGTAGCTCTATATTCAAAATTTTATCTGAAGCACTTAAGATTCACCTGCCACTATGCTCTCTGATAGCTGTGTTTAGGATCCCAGAAGACTCGCTCTCATTAAATAAAAAAATGCTGATATTGTTGCCTTCACATCTCTTTTAGCTTGACATAGGATGTAACTTGAGAAAATCAAGCACTCCCTCAGGAGATCACATTCCAAATTTACGTGAAAATGGCAGACTTTTATTTCTTACTTTAACAGCTTGCAGAGGCTCCCTTCTGACCTGCCATAAGTCAAAAGAATTATTCTATTTCATTCTGATTCTGTTTTTTTTCCAGACCTTTTACCTGCTTAATTGATGAGGAAATAAAGGAATAGCCCACACCTGTTCAGGAAACAGCTTGAGTCAATTGTCCAATTACTTTAGTTATATTAAAAAGCTGTAAATACTAAAATACTTCTTCCAATTTGGATGTGAATACCCTCAAATTAAAGCTGAGAGATTGCACTTTAAGGCAATATTCCTTATTTAACTGTTAATAATAATGATAATAATAACAATAATAATAAGATTAATAATAATGCATTCAACTTATATAGCGCTTTTCTTCCAAGGAACTCAAAGCGCTTTACACAGTGAGGGGGAAAGCCCACCTCATCCACCACCAATGTGTAGCACCCACTTGGGTGATGCATGGCAGCCATTTTGCACCAGAACGCTCACCACACATTAGCTATCAGTTGGAGAGGTGAGTAGTTATATATGTCAATTAGGAAGGAGGAGGATTATTAGGTGGCTAAAAAGGTAGATTCAACTATTTGTTTTCTATTATTTAGTGTCAAACAACACTTGTTTCTATAAATGAAACCCACTTTAAATCTTAATTTTTTAATCAACTCATCAACATGGATTAAGTAACAGTTTCAAAATCAACAAAGACATTCTGTATGGCTATAAAGGCTGATTGAAGCTCAGAAAGGGCCTGGTCAGCTGTAGGGTCAATAGAATAAACAACAGTATCATCTGCATAAAGGTGGAATTTATAGTTATTTATAGCTGAAACAATATTATTAATATAAAAAGTGAAGACAACCAGACCTAGAATCAATCCCTTTGGAACCCCTTTCACTATGTCAAGAGAACCAGATTTAACTCCATCAGTGGATACACACTGTGTTCTACCCATAAAAATAGAATGGATAGAAAGGCCATTCTAAATCAAGTGCTTTGCTGCTCTAAACAGGCCCGTCTGGAGTGACGTGAAACAGGAGACGCATGGTTTGGCAAAAAGCCAAGAAAAATCCTATAGTTACCATATGTAGAATTTCTAGTTTTTCAGAAGTTAATGCCGGACAAAATGTAGAGTCCTGCCTGCCCAAATTCTATTTCTATGGTTGTGCCTAACATTGCATGGCTAGACTCTGTTTTTTAATGTAATACAGGTTGTCATTTCTTCAATAATTTAATTTTAAGAATGTCAAATTTATCTAAAATAATCAGCAAATCAATGACATTATGTTTATTGTTGGAGAAATCAATATTTTTAATTTATTTAAAAAACATTCTCTCTAGCTAAAACTCTCAAACTAGTGAGTGGGACACACTTTACGGCCCCATTGACTTGTGTTGTCACCATGACAACTAACAACAATTGCCATTTTGTTGTGTACTAATCGTATGACCACGCCAAACAGTTCAATGGCCTTTCTATACATTCTATTTCTATGGTTCTATTTTTAAACCATCTACAGGCAGCTACGTCTAGTCCAATTGATGACAGCCTCTTTAAAAGTAATAGGTGATCCACAGTGTCAAAAGCCTTAGATAAATCAATAAATAGATCTGCACAATGTTTCTTTTCATCCATACCAGTTATAAATGTAATTTAGTACAAGAGTAGCAGCGGACATTGTACTACCTAGTCTGAAACCAGACTGATACGCATTCAAAATACAGTCTAAAAAGGAGCGGAACTGCTGGTTAAATCAAGAAAGTCTAGAAATTGGTCTATATTACATGTAGTTTTACTACATGCAAAACCTTGAAAATCGTAAAACATCATATCGGCACCCAAGTATAGTGATAATATATAGTATTGTCATATTGTATGTTGGGTAAAGTTAGCATGTATTATGGGGACAGGATAGGCTAAACGCACTGGCTATGTGCATTTGAGTGGGACACCAAAAATCACCAGACTTCAATGACATGGTGATTCAACTGTTTGTGTCCCAGAAAAGATGAGGATGTGAGCTTCTCTTCAGAGAAGGTAGGCCCAGGTCGAATAGACCTCGTAAAGACCATCACACACATTTCCTTTCCCTTTCCTGTCTACATATTGCCTGTCTCTCTTCTATAATTACCATAGTTTTTGCTGTGTTTACTGTACCAAATTTTTTTTTTCAGGCCTTAATGTTTGACACAATGTGTTGCAAAACAGTTGTGATAAAAACTGTTTATCT
This sequence comes from Umbra pygmaea, assembly GCA_016801145.1. Taxonomy (NCBI): domain Eukaryota; kingdom Metazoa; phylum Chordata; class Actinopteri; order Esociformes; family Umbridae; genus Umbra; species Umbra pygmaea. The sequence goes on from JACXGM010024634.1 coordinate 6,689, forward strand.
AGTAGTATCTATTGGCAGTCATTACAGTTGGAACACATTTTGTAGTGCATCCCTAGGTGGCCCCTTCTCTGACATTGTAGGCTATGATAGAGCATTCTGTACTGTTATGCACTGTAGCCTATCATTCCATCATTCTTGCATATGGCATGTGCTAATGTGTACATAAAAAATATTTTCAAATGGTGTGTGTCTTTGTGACAAAGACCGATACATTCTTCATTTTCTCCTCAATGTTGATGTGTTACAAGCAGGAAAAATGGGCAAGTGTAAGGATTTGAGCAACTTTGACAACGGCCAAAATGTGATGGCTAGACAAACACATTTTCATTTGTTTTAATATTTAAACTAACATGTTACATCATGAATTAAAACCAACATCTTTATTCTATTGAATGTGAAATAAAGAACGTTGGACACCAAATACGTTTGCCAATTTCTACTTAGTTCAGAGAAAGTTGTGATTTAAGTGTCCCAATACATCTAGCCATGTCCATATATGGAAAGCCATTTAAGTCAATATTAAATAAATAAATAAATATGAATATGAAAAGTCCTGAAATAAATGACACAATATATAACTATACAAATATAAATATGTAAATGCAGTCCAAAAAATAAATAAATTGTTTTTATTTTACAATGGCATTTTTCAAAGGAAAACTTTATTTCAGGGGACTTATATTTCATGATTCCACATTTATTTATTTCAAGGTATTTCATAATGGCACATTTCATAATATCCATTTGTTATATTCAAATGAATAGGGCGTGGTTATCTCACAGATTCAAACCAAATGAACAGCACCCGTATTGAAAACTTTATTGAAATACGCGGGCGGATAAGTGATCTTCGGATAAGAAAATTATTTATTTAATTGGACTGCATTTATATATTTTCTTGTGTCATTTATTTCAGGACTTATTTCATAGCCATATTTATTTATTTAATATTGACTGAAATGGCATTCCATACATATAATGTATATTATGAATAAATATGCCTCTCATTGTGGAATGTAGAATACAGACTGCACTTGTCCGACTGGACAAGTGAAGAATTTTTTTTTGTAATTTATCAAGTGCAGAGGTAGAGCTAAATAAATTAATCTTCAATTGGTGACTTGTGATGTCTTTTTTGCCATGCTACCCACGTAGTAAAGAGTTTGTGGTTCGACTGGTCAAGTCTGTTTTCCGAAGATGGCGCCTGGCTGTATACACGAATAGTACTGTCTTTTAAACTATTTTTTTAATAAACTTTTTGTACACTTACAAATTTCACAATGCTTCTGTTTGCATGTAGGGACCCTCATTATATTACCGTGGAAGTGTGGTGCTATTTTGAGCCTTATAAAATAGCAATTTATTTTTACTTCATCCATGCCCTCACAAATAGCGTTATAAGCTAAAAGCCTTGGAAATTGTATATCAAAGTTGTCCTAGATTTTTTGTTGACAAGGACATCTTTCAGCAAAGTTTCTATCAGCCACTGTATTGATAAATTGACTGTGGCATGATCTTTTCAATGTGTAGATAACTATAATGCTTGGCTTCCTGTTCTGTCCATGTCCCATCACCCACACATAATTTTTAAGGCTGTCCTCCAAATTGGGCAACATTATATACACTGCAAAAAAAAAGATACTACAAAAATAAGTAAAAATGTATAAATTATTGGGTGTTTGGATCAGCAATTTTATTTTGATCTATCAAATAACTGAAGGACACAGTAATATTTCAGTAGTGAAATTAGGTTCATTGGATTAACAAACAATGTACAATATGCATCAAAACAAAATGAGTGCATATATTTGGGCACCATTGTTGTTTTGTTGATTTTAATACCTGTAACTACCTAGCACTGATTAATTGGAACAAACAATTGGTTCGGTGAGCTCATTAAGCCTTGAACGTCATAGACATGTGCGTCCAATCATGAGAAAGGGTATTTATGGTGGCCAATTGCAAGTTGTTGTTCTCATCAATTCTCCTCAGAAGAGTGGCAACATGGGGGCATCAAAACAACTCTCAGATGACCTGAAAACAAAGATTGTTCAGCATTATGGTATAGGGGAAGGCTACAAAGGTATCGCCGAGATTTAAGCTGTCAGTGTCCACTGTGAGGAACATAGTGAGGAAATGGAAGACCACGGGCCCAGTTCTTGTTTAGGCCAGAAGTGACAGGCCAAGTAAAATATTGGAGAGGCAAAAGCGAAAGATGGTAAGAGTGGTCAAAAACAGCCCACAGACCAACTCCAAAAATCTACATCATCTTCTTGCTGCAGATGGTGTCACTGTGTATCGTTCAACAATTCAGCACACTTTGCACAAGAAGCTGTACGGGAGTGTGATGCGGAAGAAGCCTTTTCTGCACACACACTACAAACAGAGTCGCTTGAGTTATGCAAACGCACATTTGGACCAGCCAGCTTCATTTTGGAAGAAGCTGCTGTGGACTGATGAAACAAAGATGGAATTATTTGGTCATAACAAGGGGAGTTATGCGTGTCGGCAAAAGAACACATCGTTCCAAGACAAACACTTGCTACCCATAGTAAAATCTGGTGGAAGCTCCATCGTGCTGTAGGGCTGTGTGGCCAGTGCAGGTACGGGGATTTTTGTTAAAGTTGAGGGTCGCATGGATTCCACTCAATATCAGCAAATACTTGAGAAAAATGTAGAGGAATCAGTCACACCGTTGAAGTTACGCCGGGGCTAAATATTTCAACAAGACAATGACCCAAAACACTGCTCAAAATCTACTCTGGCAGGTAAAAAGTACAATGTTCTGAAGATCATTGAAAAAAACTGTGGGGTGATTTGAAGCGGCCTGTCCATGCTTGGCAACCATCAAAACATAACTGACCTGGAGATGTTTTGCAAGGAGGAATGCTCCAAAATACCTTTGTCCAGAATCCAGACACTAATTACAGGCTACAGGAAGAGTCTAGAGGCTGTTATTTCTGATAAAAGAGGCTCAACTAAATATTGATGTGATATTTCTGTTGGGGTGCCCAGATTTATGCACCCGTCTAATTTCATTTTGATGCATATTGCACATTTTCTGTTCATCCAATGAATCTCATTTCCCTACCGAAACATTACTGTGTCCTTCAGATACTTGATAGTTCAAAATGGAACTGCTCATCCAAACACCCAATTATTTATACATTTAAATTGTCAGGGGTGCCTAAACATTTGCATAAAACTGTACATAGTCTGACTGATCTACTCCTTTATCGTGAGCACCGCTTCCTCATATTGGACTGCTTGGCAAAGTCAGAAAAAGCATATTCAGGATCAAACCCTTGGCCATTGTAACATTGTTGTCATGCGAAGCAGCGTCTTAGCACACTAGTCATTTGGAGCCCCCTCTAATGAACTCAATATTATCCAAGATTAGCATGTTATTGTCAGAAATACAGTTGCAATCAAAATAATACAACCCCCCATTGCAAATCTTGTATATTGTCCATATGTTCAGACATTCAGATGTTTGCAATGAAAAAATCTTTGATTTGTTCAATGCAAACAACAGAAAATGTATTTTTGACAAACTTGATTTGCAATGGGGGTTGAATAATTTTAATTGCAACTGTAGGTGCTATGGTCAGACATACACGTTTCCATTTAGTTATGTGGATTGGGACCAGGTTGGGACAGAAGCATGCATTGACAGTGCATCTCCGTTTGGTAGTTGATGCTCTTTTGTTGTGTATTACTGACAAAGGGTGAAAGAGTGCATACATCATTGTTGTTCGTCAATTAGTAGTGGTGTATTGTCAAATGTAAGATTTGTATTGTATCTAATGTACATGCTTGCATAACAAAATTCAGGGATCATCTGATAACATGCTTTTGCCTGAAAACAAAGTGAACAAAATGAAATTGTGTGGCAAATACCTTATTTGGATATGTCAAATTTTGTAGCTCTGATTAGCTCTGGCACACAGGTCTGGGAAGGGTTCAAGTGATAAATCTACCTGACAAAATTAATTAACAAGGCCAGGTAAATCATTTTTATTCAGTAAATACATTTTAATTGCACATATATGAGATTTGCAATTGCAATCATGTCAGACCTTACCCAGTTGAAAGGAAAAATGTGGTTTGGTTCTGGTGGATCTGTGAAGACCTCTAAGAGTAGCTGCTGTCCAGGCAGGGCTAATTTTCCAAACATACTAAATGCTATGGCAGGACGCAACATTAAATCTGTCTAAGTGTCTGAGACATCATGTGTAAATATTATTCACATTTCAGTAGTTTTTAGTCCTGTGCATGATATTGGTCTTCTAAAAAAATCAAGTTTCCATAAAATACTGTGTACATGTTCTAACAACATTAAAACATACTAAGCTATCCTGGTTATTTTAAAGTACTTAATAATGAAATAGTCTATTATAAATTATTAAAGATGAGTACAATTATTATATTAGTATTATACTGTATTACGAGCACATGGTCAATATAACAAAATTTTAAACTTTACATATTCGGACAAAATAGTCCTGACCTGAAGTTGTCATTTATGTCAGATGTGAGCATACACAAAAACACAGTTGCTTTTCAACTGTAGGCCTAGCCTGTGATTAGGGTTCCATGAAATCTTTGCTTTTTCATAACACATGATATGAGTTCTAGACCTCTGCTCACATCCTCTGTCAAGGACCCATGAGGAAATTCAGTTATCACAATTCAGTTACTGGGTGTAAATCCACTTCACTTACTGTAGCTCAATAATAAAATAGATTTTATTCTAAGTCAAGGTGATCATAGCTGACAACCCATGCTTTCTGCAGACATCATTGAATCTTTATTCAGAGCAGATATTTTGCAAATATTTGCTCCGAAATAAATAAAAAACAGAGGTGAATGTTGTTTTATATGAACTGATGGGGCAAAATGGTGCAAAAATGTTTGCATTGTGCATAGTTTCTTAAACTGTAAAACCATTGTTTTTTATTTGGCATGAAATTGCCCCAGCAAGGATGTACTATACAATAAGTGAAACAATTTAGTGATACAGCAATACATGAAGATCAATCTGAAAAAGACAAATTGGTTTGACGTCCTTCTGATTGCAATTATCAAGTAAATGTGATATTTATGCTCTGTAATTTAATTCAACTCTCACTGCTGTCAAAACAACTATTAAAGCAATGAAGATTTTGATATACTGTAATAGTATTTCATTGAACCCTTGACAAGAGAGTTCTAAAAGGCTTGTTTTGTATTTTTGGAGGAAAAGCTGTCAGAGGCTGTGTGGATCAAATAGGATTTCCCCAAACTGAGGATAAATGCAGTTAAATTGAGATGCTGTGTTGTTTCCAAACTCTGCCGTTGCTTGGCCACAGAAAGGATACTTGGAGAGAATAAGCTTCGCTCTGGTGATCAGAGTCAAAGAGACAGGGCTGGATCAGCCATCATCAACCTCAACCTCCAAGGTGTGCAGCCACCCAACACCCCCACAAGCCAACTTCATCCACACTTCACAGCCACTAAAATGACAACTAGAGCCCTGAGAAATTTGCTCGTCCTCCTCACTTTAATAATTCTTTTGTGGAAATGAATATGAAAAAGATCTTTAAAGTGTTGAGGAGGAGAAAAAAATTGTAAAAGACTTGCATGGACTAAGAGCATGCTCATGTGGAAAAATACTTTTTATGAACAAATATTTTATTCCCCTTTCATTGATGAGCAAGGGCTAAAAGGTACATTTTCCCAGGATGTGAAGATATAAAAAAAAAGGCAACTTAATGGGATAAGAAATAACCCAAAAAGCATTTTGATGTATATACACTAATTCTCTTAACAACATTGATCAACCTGTCAGGCATTCGTTGTGGCACAATACCTTTTAGAAAATGCACTAATTTAATAGCATTTAAAGTCTCTAAAACAGACATTGCATCCCTGCCCTTGCCAGGCCCGGTCTGTTCTCAGACTTTACATGAAGTGCCGGCTGTTAGAGTCACAAGAAAAGGCTTTTCACTAAGTGTCTGCATCATAATGTAAGGCTACATGTTCTAGCTTATTCTCACCTATTGCAAGTTTGTAGAGGGGCCGACATCCTATTTCTAAATTCAGTGCTGCACATGCAATCAGCAAACAACAATAATTTTCATCAGTCTTTGTTGTGATTGTTCCATCCCTGACTATTTAAGCTCTGGGTAACATTAAGTAGGTTGGTTGATCTGATATTTACTAGGATTGCCATGTGTGATTTTCTCCACTGACCAAGCCAGTCCAAATAAGTTGATTAGTGCAAATAACACACTTTCCCCAGCACAACCAAGGAATGTGACCACGGTTAACAGCTTACCTGCAGAGCCTCCTCCTGGCTGTCAACTGATTGGGCAATATGTCGAAGACGCTCGTGGTAAAGGGTCTGACATTCAACCAGGAGTTTCTGCATCTGAGCTGGCCACTGCATCTCTCTGAAGTAGTCATGATCCCCTGATTCAGAACTGTGATCTATCAACACAAACAAACCAACCAACACACACATCTAATGACAAACATTTATAATGGTCTAATTTGGCACTAACTAAAATAGAAAATTATTTTATGCTATTCATTTCATTACCATGTAGAGAGTAAAAAGTACTGAAAATAAAATGTTGTTTGGCTGTGCCAGCACTAGCACCAGTAGTTTCCCTTCATAGCTTAATATTTAACTTAATTTTAAATAGGGTGCCAATATCTTTCAGTATTTATTTCCATGAATGATCAAATCCTGTTTTTTTAATGCTCTCTTATCCCTATGCAGAAGACACGACGACATCAAATCACAATACACACGGAATTGTCAAAATCGCAATACACTAACGGCACCTAAGAATCGCAATGTTATCATACTGTATGGTGAGGTCTCTGGTAAATCCCAGCCTGGCTGTAAAACAGTGATCTGATTTCAGTATTGGCATCAGTGTCTGAGCTGGTCACTTATGCTCCTCAGCTACTGTCACAGAGGAGCTTCAGCCAGCACAATAAATAGCTTTAATAACATAACTGAATCCTCAGGTGCTCAGAGCTCTTCCATTTCACGTCATCATTTTTAATTATGTGCTGCAAAACCTACCCAGAGCTGCATGCTTCAGACCACAATGCCTTGTTATATTCTCTCTCAGCAGTAATTAATCCAGTGAGCAGAGCATAGTCAGCCTATAAAACAAATTCCACTGCGACAACTAAGAATTTAGAAGAATGGCAGATAAAGAGAAATATGCACAAAATTTGCAGGTGAGAATAAGGCCAAATAACAAAACGGACAAAATTTGGGTTAAAACAACATTTGTTAGTATGAGTAAGCTGCATAAAAATATTTGTATAATTTGGTAGGGAAAATTAGTAATGAAAAAAAGATAATGATTATATTGTAGACTCGACCTGAGTGCATTAGGGAGAGAATCACAGGCAAAAGCCCAAATGAGAGCGTGCAACTGGGGACCGAGATAAACAGATTGTATACAGTATGTCAACTACGTATAAAGATAACGTGCTGACTAAGGCCCTTTCGTACAAATCTTCCCATGATGTATCACGAAGCGAGAAGTTTCTATCTGCTTTTATATGGATAGCAACATACAACGTAAAAGCTTGAGTAAGTACTTTTTAGGATATGGATATAAAACCGTGGGCAGTAACAACTTCTTAAAAATGTTCTGACATTGATAGCAACGAAGCTACATTTAGCTGACCAACTACTGTAACTAGCTAACTTTACTTTACTAGTAACCTGCCAGTTAGCTAACATCAGTGTCCTCTTCAATATGTATCTACCTGTTGCACTCCGGCTGCTTATCATTTCATTCGGTTTCAGGATATGCCAAGTGGTTTTGACGCGCCTTGCACCGCTTTAACCAATTTGATGTCGTTAAGTAAGTTAAAGTCTCCTTTCTGTTTTCTATTGTAAATTATTCGGTCACGACTTTTCTGTTCTCATCCAGTTACGTCTTCTTAATGTTATTAATGCCCGCCTGGAAGCGTCCATCTCCCGCTTTGCCACCTGCACATCCTGTCAAGTCTCGTTTCAACAGAGCGAGACTAGCCAATCAGTCAATGATGTTGCATTTTACTTTCTCTGTTGAACCAATCACAGTTCATTGTCACATGTAGGCGTAGACCAGGGTTTTGTGTTTTGGAGTGAAAAGCCCAGATTTCCATGGAAACGACTAACGAGCGTGCAGGGCTGTCCCATGAACTGTGTGCAAGCAGTTACTTTTCACTGTTGAAGTATGGAGGACCAAGTCTGCCAAAATAAGAAATAAATAAATAAATGAATATATGTGTCAATAAAAATATTTATACATAAAAATATACATAAGAAAATACAAATATAAAATTATACATTTATTAATCAATATTATTTCCCTATTTATTTATTTCTGTGATCATTTATTTCTGTATTTATTTACTTTTATATTCATTTATTTCCATATTCTTTTATTTCTGTATTTATTTATTTCCGTATATATTTATTTCCGTATTTCTACATCCTTAAGCTAATGAGAGGGCGGGACTTAATCGTTCAGCCATAGCAAGCAAGCCAAGAGCGGGAGATAGAAACCATAAATACGGTCTGTGATAGAAACCGATTGTGAACGTAAAAAACGCAGCTGGGGAGGAACCAAGGGTACAACACGGGGTTGGTTTGTAGGATAAATGATTCTTTCACCAACCCCAAAATAAGATGCAATGTCACAAACAGAAAATCCAACTAACTGTGCCGATTAGTAGCGTTTATTTGTGGCTTCGGTGTCACCTGTTGTCAGTGGCGGAACTAGAGTTTTATACATGGGGTGGCCAAGGGGTGTCCTCGGCTACTTCAGGGGGTCCATAGACCATGACAGAACATTAGTTTGTAAACCTAACCTGGTTAATAAGTAGAATGAATAAATCCAATGATTGCTGATTACAGGTTGAAGTGATATTTACCTTAACCCACAGTTCTTCAAAGTAGCAGA
>JACXGM010024636.1:0-15650 GCA_016801145.1 Umbra pygmaea
GTTAGGGGTTTGGGAAAGGCTTACATCGAATTAACAGCAAGGTCTCACTGTGCGCCAATCGCGGACTTTTCCGTGAAACTGCCACGGAATTTGATCCGTGTCCATTTCACAGAATTTTCGGCCATTCCGTGGAACTGTCACGGATTCTGAGGTTCATATTCCGTGGCAGTCTCACGGATTTCTAGGAGATCAGGCTGACTTTAGGACAGCACTACCCGGGATTTGGGTTAGATAAATCAGACTAGCTATCTATCCTGCCACGTCGCTCTCCAGGGACTCCTTGTGTTCAGATCGGGCGCCTGTAAATTCAATCGCGGAAGAATATTCGGTGAACGTAATCATCCCGTGCATGTTCTTCTGACCATAGATTGTATATGGTTCTGACTAGACTTCGGTGATGGGTGAACAGTGCAAAGAGAATCAGCGGCTTGGGCGACATGTGGTTGGATGAACCCGCGCCCCTCGCCATCCCACAGATTTGTACAAGGAGTTGCGGAGCTGCCGACAAGGCCGGATTAAAGAGGGAATGGTAGGGGAAGAAAAATGTGGAATAAAAAAAGAGTAAAGCTGCTTGGTGTTAGATTGTGTATTGTCATTGTCAAAGCTTGTAAAGATTAGTTTCATCAGTGTCGAGGACATCCAGCCACAGTATTGACACCACACTAACAAGCAAGATCTGCAAGCCTTGCCCTTCATATGTCAAATAATGCCCAGTCAAATTGTCAGGAGCTGCTTCAAACGACAGAGGAAAGCTGCAGCTATCCCAGAACAGCGTTTCTCACTCTTTCCTGTAATCAGGCAGATATTAATTCAATGAATGACAATATTTTCTGGCTGGAAGCAGAGGGCAGAGTGACTGCATCTTCATTAAATAGAGCAATAGTGTGGTAAATATTTCAAATTGTTTACGTAGTCAATTTACACCCAGCACTGAAACACGCGCACACACACTTACCCAACCAGACATGCCAATAGGGGTCTTTACAGTCTCAAGTCAACAGCAAACTAAAAGCAACCCACAGTGATGTTAGACATGATCACATTGAACTCAAATAAACTAAGAAAACAGGGTAGATATCTTTAAAAATTAATGAAACAACACCATAGCACACAAAAGCCCTAATAGGGATCATAGTAAAAACCTAAACTTAATCTGTTACTGGAGGGACTCAAGGTTTAATGAAATAGCACTTTAAATGAATAAACAGTTGGACCAGAGCAGAGCACGGTGTATCTGTCACTATCACATCAGCTAGTCATGCACCTCCCTAAGACGTTCAAGGCAATGAGACATATACTGGAGGATGTCATAATGCCTTGATTTAGACAGAAGAAAACAGTATATGAGTGTCTTTTGGTAAATATAAATTGTCTGCTGGTCTCTTGCTCACAGACACACAACATAGATTTTTTTTCTTTTCTCCACTGTGTATTATCGTAGTGAATATCAACAGCGGTGCATTGGATTTTAAATCCTGCTTCATTGAATTTCTACTTAAAGTACACAGGTTATTGTCTGAGTAAGATAAAACGCTACATAGGATGTCATCAGCTATCCAGATTTAAATGAAGGAGATTGTTTAAACTAAATCGTTTAGATTTATTATGCCAAAGTGACAATGACAGTGTTTCACTATGACCAGTAGATGGCAGAGTTGTATCTTTTTTGCCTCATACTTTTACGTTTACGACAGAATTATTATGCAAATAAAGCTTAGTTAAGTATGTATATATTAATATGCATTTGGGTAGTACATTTTGTAATTGGGAAAGTTTCGCTTATTATCCCTTATACATATCTTAGCATAAGACATTGTTAAACAGAAACAGAGAATTATTCATTATGTAGGCAGAAAGCAACCTTCATGTTGGATTTTATTATTAAATAATCTGTTTTGTTTCTACATACCCAAACCAGTCACAACAAACAGCTATGATTATTTATTGGTAATTTTGTTTGATTTTTATGCGGGGGAAGTTTTATTTTCGCTGGAGTATGTGTTTTGAACAATGAGCTTTTTTTCAGGTGAGTGTAAAAATGTGGTAAGAACATCTGTTAGTGTGTATAAATTATAACTGCATTGCTGAACCGTTTCATATGATTTTCACTCTACTTGTAATTACATCAGCTTCATCTATACTTGTGACAAATAAACTGAACTTAAAATTTGAACTTGATAAATAGATACAGTACACTACAGTGCATTATATATATACAGAAAATATACAGCACTGGAAAAAAATAAGAGACCCTACGGGTGACCAATGGGGACATATGTAGGAATTTAATCAAATTAATTAAGTGATTCATAAAATACACTCCAACTATCAAAGTGTGATTCTAAATATTTTTTTATACATATTATTTTTAAGTAGTTTTCATTATATTGTAAAATCATCTCAAAATTCCATTTTAGATTGAAAATGAAGGTATGTATGATAAATAATTACAGTTCTAAATTTTCTATGTGGCCTGTCTAGACACTCTTTCTATGTTGACACCAAATGTGATGCATCCACATCAAACAGAATTTGTTTCATGTTATTGTACTAAATATAGAACAAGGACATCACTAGTGCATGTCAAGTATGCTTCCTCCAGGGGCGGACTTGGACCAGAGATTTAACCTGATATTTCTAAAACACCAGCACATTTCTATCCTTAAAGCCATATTACCAAACCGTTTTTTTCCATGATTAATTAGCCAGATTATTATCATTTTGTGCAACTAAAACCAATTAGACTGGTCGCTGGGCTAAGTATGGACCATGTAATCACATTTGCCAGAAATACCGGATTGCCAGTCCACAACCAATGGTCTATCCTCTATATATTGTCAGTTGAATGCTCACTGAAAGAAAGCCTTAGCGAATGAATACAGAGGAGCACTTGGTTTGCCCTAAGCTGCAATATATATTTCACATCCCTTGACATTCACGCTATTGCGGGCTAACTGCCTTGTGGAAAAAGTCAAGCGCGGGAATAACAATAACACAAATGTGACACAGGTCACTTCACAATGATCTGCTTACAGATCAAACTGCCACGAAGGAGAGAAGGCAGCCTTGGAAGAAATGCTCTTTCAATCCGACGGGGAAAATGCCAGAGACATCTATGAACTAACAGACACAATTTTCATTACAGAAAGAACTGTATTCTGTGGCAAAGCTCTACTCCAGTAACAGTGTAAATGAGGCAAATGGTGAATTATAAAATGTAGTACTGTATTGTTCACATACTGTGGTTTAACATAACAGAAAAAGTATAGAATAGAAAGAATAGATGATAGTGTACTTACCCCAGAGCAGACATTTTGTGATCTCATCTCTGTAGTAAAGACAATGCCCTTTCTACTTAAAGCTTATGGAGTGCAGAATATGTTGGCAGCTTTATCCATCAGTGCCTTTAGGCATGAATCAGATGATACATTTTCACAAAAAAGCAATAAAGGAAATTTGCTTACTGCATAAAAGCAATCAAGGATACTTTTTAATTTCAGAATAAGTAGTTCTTTTAGTTTTAATGAGGATGGTGGGTGAGCCAAAAATACTCTACACCCAGTGTGTCAATGTGATTGTTACACTTTGGCATATAGTTGCATTAATTCAGATTAAATAATGAAGTGTTCACGCCTTAATGAGGTGGGTACAGACCTGTAGACCATATTTCTGCTCTTCACTGAGGTCAGCGTAGGACTGTAGCTTGACTTGTTTCAGGGAAATTTATAGACCATCTATATATAGTTTGAATCACAAATGTCTCCATTTTCCCCTCAATAGTCTAACAGGACGACTGCTCTATCTAAAGGATGTATTTGAAACACCTGGTCATGGATAATAAATTCTCTCACCAGCCACCGGATTGTTGTTTTCTGAATATTAATAAATGGGTTAACTCGAGAAAAAAATAAAGAATATTCCGTTTGAACAAGGGCTTTAAGAAAAGAAAAATGTTATATGTAAAATATTTTAAAACCCTGTGTGTGGCACAATTCCACCTGCTTTACGCCCCCGGAGACCCTCGTCGCCAGCCTATTGATCACCGGCCTGAAATCACCATTCGGGCCGAGGAACACAGACCACAGTGCACCCAATCACCAGACACACCTGGAGCTTATCAGTTAGTCACCTATAAATTCACTGGTTTAGAAATGCTTGGTGTGAGTGATTGTTTGTCGATACTGTGTTACTGAGAGTGTTACCTCTGAACTATAAATCTGCTTCGTTTTCATAAGTACTTTGTACCTGTGAACTATTATTGTGCTTAGTAAAGCCTGTTCTTCACCTGCATCTGCCTCCTATCTCATTACTTCGAGGACGCATCTCCGTCTCATTACAGAATCACTCACCGGTCCATGGAGGCAGCAGGTGACTCGCCAGGGGTGGCCCAGGCGGTCAATAGACACACGCAGCGTCTAGCCCATCACCAACAAATCTTGGAGCAACTCAGCAATGTGATACAGATTATCCAACAAACCCTCAACACCCTCCAGCTGTCAAGCGGCCCCGCGGTACCACCAGCTTCAGGTAGTACACCACAACCAGTCATGCCGGAAAACGCTCCCACTTCCCATCTGGCCCTGCCGGAGCGGTATGATGGAACACCAGGATTTCCTGATGCATATCCTTGTACTTGGCATTACAGTCATTAAATTATCCCACTGACCAGTCAAATGTGGCACTAATAATATGCTTATTACGTGGAAAGGTGCTGCAGTGAGCTACGGCTCTCTGGGGAGGGGAAGAGGCGGCGGCTGCAACCTACACCAATTTCTTGGATCGGTTCCGGGCGTTGTTCGACAATCCAATTAAAGGAAAAGATGGAGGTGAGCGCCTTCTACAATATCTCACAAAAATGTGTCACATTATTTATAAATATTTGAATATAACTTTTTATTTGACAACACTGAAGAAATGACACTTTGCTACAATGTAAAGTAGTGAGTGTACAGCATGTATAACAGTGTAAATTTGCTCTCCCCTCTAAATAACTCAACACACAGCCATTAAGGTCTAAACCGCTGGTAACAAAAGTGAGTACACCCCTAAGTGAAAATGACAAATGCACAGCGCGCTTCTAGGGCAGACTGCATGCGCGGGAGTACGCCCCCAGACATACATAAAAAATGCACCTCCCACTACAGCAAACTTAAATTCTTCCCACGGCCCTGCTGGAAGACCTGTCAAAACTTAATCTACAATTCCAAGTCAGGTGAAAGTCACACCGGTGCCCTCCAGTGCAACACTCCCCGTGAGCATCAGGATTTCCAGGATGTCTTTTCACCCACTTACTCTATAAGTCTTCCACCTCACAGACCCTGGGACTGTGCCATAGACCTGATAGGATGAGTGCCCCTGGAATGCCGGGTCTACATCCTTTCCAGGACTGAAACAGAGGCTATGGAGAAGTACATCAAACAGGCACTTCAACAGTGCTACATACATCGTTCATCCTCTCCCGCATCAGCCAGTTTCTTCTTCGTGGACAGAGGTTTGAGACCATGTGTTGATTACAGAGTGCTAAACGGTGTCACTGAAGTATCGGTATTAAAACAACTGTGGGGCACGCAGTTCTTTACGAATCTGGACCTAAGAAGCCCTTTCAACCTCATCTGGATTAGAGCTGGTGGCGAGTTGATAACGGAGCTCAGCACCACATCTAGGCATTACGAGTACTGCGTAAAAATGCCAAAGCTGACACTCTGTCCAGGATGCACTACGATTCCATTGAGAGAGATTTGGAAGGTCCTATTCTGTCACCACAGCTCAACGTAGCCCCTATGGCCTGGATTGTTGACAAGGACATCCGACATGCCCTCACCTCTAAACCAGCGGCAGGTAATGTGCCTCCTGGACATACCTACGTCCCTGGTAACATCCGAGACCATCTCCTGACCTGGGCACACACCTCTCTGGCTACTGGACATTCAGGTATAACCCGTACCCTACATTCCCTCTCACAAAAAGAAGTTAAACGCTACGTCAAATTTTTCATCAGGTCTTCCAGCACTACGGACCTCCGAAGGACATTGTCACTGACCGTGGCCCCCAGTTCACGTCAAGAGTAAGGAGGGCCTTCCTGAACAGAATTGGAGCCACAGTCAGCCTCACATCTGGGTACCATCCGCAGTCCAACAGGCAGGTGAAACAGATAAATCAAGACCTGCGGAGGTTCCTATGCAGCCATTGTAAAGGCTATTCTGCATGAACATCTCTACTTTTAGGTTAAACCCTCCTCTGGTGTTTGTGGCCAAAAATACTTTTTTGTCTCATATTTAATCTGGTTTTAATCAAAGTTCCAATGAAGTTTAGCTAACTTCAGGCACTGTTGTTTGTTTCCTAATGATGCACTGTAAACCCTGATAGGTGAATTCACTTAAAAGAATTGAGGTAACCGATTGCCTTAAAAACGTTAAGTAATGGGTTTTTGAAAACTTGAGTGCATTTAACTTAAATGCATGAAAAGCTGGAATTTTATTTATTTTTTTAAGTTAAATGCACTCAAGTTTTCAAAAACCCATTTTTTAACATTTTTAAGGCAATCGGTTACCTCAATTTTTTAAAGTGAATTCAACTTTTTGGGCTTACAGTGTGGAAGAAACTTTCTTTTGGCACTACTTCTAAATAGCTGAAATTGAAGTGGCATCTAATTAAACGTCTGGAGAGCTTTTGCAATTCTCCAGCTGTGATTCATAGAAACAAATGTTCACCTCTTTAACCATTAACTGCTCATGGGGGAAACATACACTGTAAGCCCTGAATTCACTTAAAAAAATTGAGGAAACCGATTGCCTTAAAAACGTTAAGTAATGGGTTTTTGAAAACTTGATTGCATTTAACTTAAATGCATGAAAGGGTGGATTTTTTTACTTTTTTAAAGTTAAATGCACTTAAGTTTTCAAAAACCCATTACCTAATGTTTTTAAGGCAATCGGTTACCTCAATTTTTTTAAGTGAATTCAACTTTTTGTGCTTACAGTGTACAGATTGTACAGATTGTTTTCATGCACGTTTGTCACAGCTCCAGTTGACTGAAAATTTGCCCTAATAGTGAAAATAGGTATTTTCCATTAGCAATTTATAACATTTTTTACATTAGATTGATTACACTTTATTGTCATGCACAGTACAAAACCATTTCAGCAAAATGTTGTTTAGCATCTAACAGGATAATATTATGACTATATACACAGTATGTACAGAATCTAGAGCAGCAATTTTTAACCTTTGGAGGTACTGCAGGTGGTCCGCAAATTATTATTTTATATATTTTTTACAAGATTAAATACAAACGTAACACTATAGCTTACTTTGTCTGGTGTTTAGGTTGGATGATTGTAATTTTTTCATTGTGGCATTGTGCCAATTCACCAAAAGATGCATTTTACTAACCCTATAAGAGTCATTCAAACTAAATTACCTTGCACCATAAATGCATCTAGTGTGGGCAAATATTATAACCTTTTTTATTCATTTAATTGTAGAACAAAAAATGACTAGTTTTGTTTTTGATCAAGAAAGTCTTTCCTGGCTCTGTAGCTTAAGATAAAATAAATGACTGTAATTTACGCTGGCCAAGTAAATGCATTTTAAGGTACAATATGTAATATCAATCAAAACAATAACAAAATACACACTTTGCATTAAAAGTAAACATCACTATACATATATTATATATATTTCTTAGTTGTGTACTTACATTATCGTAAATGTTTCCACTAACATTCAAATCCAGAGAAATTTGTAATATAATTCGAAGACACGGGATGTTTCATTTTGTCGCCCGTAAATGGCGTCATATAACCTGTGACTGCTCTAGTTGTTATAAGATCCAGCGAGCCGCCAAACCTAACGTGAATAAAGTTATAATTTTTTAACAATATATTACTTCGTCAGTGAACATTTTTTCTGCCGGAGATGCTAGATTGGAAGGTTGTCATTGACGACGATAACAAAACCCATGATCCCACGCAACCTCCCGACGTCATCCAAGTACATCTTTTGCTATTGTTTTGATTGAGAGCCCCCTGGCGGCCAAAAATTACATATTGCACGTTTCAATGGATTTCCAAAAACTGAAGTATGTATACAGTGTAAGAATGTACTCGTAATAACAAATAAAAAAATGTCTGCGATTAATGTGCGTAATGACATATGTGTTTTGGAAAAGATATGTGTAGTGGTGATCCCTGAACGTTTTTGATATTAATTAGGTGGTTCCATAGAACTAGAATGGATAGAAAGGCCATTCCAATTCAAATCAATGTTGCAGAATGGTCAAAGCGGAAGCCATTTTTATGTGTACAATTCCATTGCAAAAGATCTAGCGACCTACTTCCGCAATAAACCGATTCACGTGTTGACAACTTACAACAATCGCCATGTTGTTGTGTACTAATCGAATGACCACGCCAAGCAGTTCAATGATGTTTCTATCCATTCTTTTTCTATGGGTGTTTCTTGGGATGAAAAAGGTTGGGAACCCCTGATCTACAGAATATGAACAGTATATGTACAGTAATAGTGCAACTGATATAAAATGAATGAGCCACTGGACATAAAGGGTTGCACGGTTATATCAGAAAGAACTGTAAAAGATCTTGGTGTTACACTGAACCCAGATCTCTCTTTTGATGAACGTGTAAAACATATCTCAAAAGAGCAGCTTTTTTTCATCTCTGGATCATTGCAAAAATTCGACACTTTCTGTCAAGGAATAATGCAGAAATGTTAATCCATGCTTTTGTTACTTCAAGATTGGATTATTGTAATGTTCTTTTTTCTGGCTAACCAGACAAGACTCTAAAAAACTTCAGTTAGTGCTTAACAAGGCCGCCAGAATTCTGACCCATTAAGGCTAATTTCAAAGTTATACTTTTATAGTTTTACTGTTAACCTAAAGCACTACATGGCCTTTCCCTTACTTATCTTTCTGATTTGCTGCTGCCATACATACATGCCTTGATGAACATTACGTTCACAAGATGGCGACCTTCTTACTGTTCCTAGAATTTGTAAACATACAGCTGGAGTAAGGACTTTCTCATATAGAGCTCAAATTTTGTGGAATGATCTGCCAACCCATGTGAGAGATGCAGACTCAGTCTCAACATTTAAATCTATGCTGAAGACTCATCTCTTCAGTAAGTTCTATGATATAGTGTAGTCTGCCCCAGAGGGCTAAAAGAGTACGGTGGCACTGTTGATGAACCATCCATGCTGGCTTGCCTGGTAGGCTCTCCTCTCTCCACTAGGATATCCTCGCTCCAACTCCACTCAGGGGCCAAGTCACTGGCCTGCTCATGTTGCCCCACAATACCCTACACTTGTGGGATGGGAGTACACTGTGTGGGCTATACTCTACCCTCTCAGGGTGGTTGCGGTCTGTTGGTGTCCCTTTGGTGGTGTGGTCTTGGTAATGAGGGTGGGTCTGAATCATGCCTGTTTGCTCCTATCCAAGGTTTTCTTTGTGCAGGACCATGTCTCCAGTCCCCCACCGTCTCAGCCCTAGATATTATGCTGCGATAGTTTGTGTCGGGGAACTAGGGTCATTCTGTCCTTTCTCAGTCCCCACTTAAATCTCATTGATCTGTGGTGGGGACGAGAGGCAGTTTATATATTTATTTTTGGGGTCAGTGTTGTACCGAGGTACTAGACCTAAGGTATGCCCACTATAAGTTTTCTTATCATGTTTATCCTAGGAGGACCCAAACCCTTGGAACATGCTTCAGGACCATGTGGCCTGATGACTCCTTCCTGTCCCCATCCCGTGCCTACCTTGCTGTGCTGGTGCTCACGTCACTGCTGTTGGTGATCACATTTCCACCTGGTGAGCTGTACAACTCCAGAGAGTGTCACGTTCTCTCTGCCCAAGACCACTGAATTGTGTTGAAGCTACACAAAGACTATGGTCACAGACCACCCATTACTATCTTCATTTTTGGTCAATAATTTAACACTGATAAACAATGTGACCTTAATACAATGGGCTGTCTCCCTTCAGATCCCCCACCCAGTACACCCAGAAGAGGAATGGCCACCCCCTTGAGTCTGGCCTCTCTCTAGGTTTCTTCCTAGGTCCCACCTACTAGGGAGTTTTATCTAGCCACAGTTGCTCACTTGTGTTGTTTGGGGGTTTTAGGCTGGGTATCTGTCAAAGCACTTTGTGACAACTGCTGTTGTAAATAGGTCTTTATAAAATAAATTTGATTGATTGACTAGGTAAGTACAGCTATTATGGAAATGTCCGTGCCAAGCTTGTAGCACGGTCCTCTGCCTATAACTCTGGGGACCTGGAGGCTCTAAGGAGGGCCAGATATGACCTACGGAAGGCCATCAGAGATGCTAAAGGAGACTACAGGGACAAATTGGAGTCCAATTAAAACAGCTCTGACCCCAGACGCATGTGGTGTGGACTGCGGCAGATAACGGAGTACAAAGGCAGGAAGAGCTGTGACACCCTCCCCCCCGCCTCACTCCCCGACGAGCTCAACACCTTCTTTGCACGGTTTGAGGCAGCCAACATCACTACGGAAAAGCTGGCTGAGAACCCAGATGACTGCACCCTGACCCTGGATGTGGCTGACGTAAGGAGAGCTTTCATAAGACGAGTGAACCCGCGGAAGTCTCCAGGGCCAGATGGTATTCCAGGCCGTGTTCTAAGAGGATGCGCCAACCAGCTAGTGGGGGTATTCACCTCCATATTCAACCTATCCCTGACCCAGTCTGCAGTTCCCTCCTGCTTCAAGCAGGCCACCATTATTCCGGTTCCAAAAAAACCTTACATCACCTGCCTAAATGACTACCGCCCAGTAGCACTGACCTCAATCATCATGAAGTGCTTCGAGCGGCTGGTCAAAACTCATATCCGCCCTTCCGGACACCTTGGACCCCCTACAATTTGCATACCGCCCCAACAAATCTACAGATGATGCAATCGCACTGACGGCACACACCGCCCTCTCACATTTGGAAAAAGGGAACACATATGTGAGGATGCTGTTTGTGGACTACAGCTCAGCATTCAACACTATTGTTCCTGCTAAGCTCATTTCCAAGCTCAGGACCCTGGGTTTTAACTCCTACCTTTGGACTTCCTAACGAGAAGACCCCAGATGGTGAGAATGGGCAACCTCACCTCCTCCACAATGACCCTGAGCACCGGAGCCCCACAGGGCTGCGTACTCAGTCCCCTCTTGTACGCTCTGTTCACTTATGATTGTGTGCCCACACGCAGTTCCAACATCATCATAAAGTTTGCTGATGACACAACTATCCTAGGTCTCATCTCCAACAACGATGCACTGCTTACAGAGAGGAGGTAAGAGCCTTGGCTACCTGGTGCCAGAGCAACAACATCTCTCTCAACGTCAGCAAGACAAAAGAGATGATAGTGGACTTTAGGAAGCAGCAGAGGGAGGGTCCTGCCCCCATACACATCGATGGAGCTAAAGTCGAGAGAGTTTCAGAGTTTAAGTTCCTCTGTGTGTTCATCAGCGACAACCTCACATGGTCCAGACAGACAATCTCGGCAACAAAAACTGCCCAAAAGCGCCTATACTTCCTGAGGAGACTAGAGAAGTGTGGCATGTATGTCAATATTTTAATAAACTTCTACAGGTGCACCATTGAGAGCATCCTCTCAGGCTGCATTACAGCCTGGTACAGCAGCTCCTCCGCTGCTGATCGTAAGGCCCTTCAGAGGGTGGTGAAGTCAGCGGAGCGCATCATAGGCTGCTGCCTCCCCTCCTTGCAAAGCATCTACCAGAAGCGATGCCTTAGGAAAACAAAGAACATTCTTAAAGATCACAGCCATCCAGGCCGTGAACTTTTCTTGCTGCTGCCGTCTGGTAGACGTTACCGGAGCATCAAGGCACGGACTACCAGACTTAAAAACAGTTTCTTCCCCCAGGCCATTCGGCTGCGCAACATGGAACACTGACACTGATCACAAATCATCTGTTGAGCACTAACATTCTCTGGTCATTTCATGCTCTCTACATGTAATGTAGCAGAATTCAATTGCACCTTTAAAAGCAATTTTCCATGCCAAATCTATAACATTTATTACTTCTAGTGTTGTACATTTTCCAGATCATTGCTCAGTACATAGCCTATTATTATTATTACTATTGTCATTATTGTTTTAAAAATTATTTATATTGTTGAAATCTTTTTTTAAGCCCACTGCATAGATGTGTCGAGCCATGTCAAAAGAATTTCTCTGCATAGGATGATGTGATGTTATTCGATGCATATGATAAATAAACAACTTTGAACTTTGAACTATGTACAGCATAGTATATTATCTGAACATTAGTGTAAACATATTACTTGAATTAAGCATATACTGTAGTTAAGTAGAGTTGGTAATGAGTGAAAGGTTCTAAATGAACAGTAAATGAGAGGGAAATTCAAGAACTGTCAATGCGGGGATGATGGGGTGTTCGTTACCGCTGATTGATTTTTGTTCAGCAGGGTAGCAGCAGCACGGAAGAAGCCCATTTTATAGCCATTGCTTATATTATGAAGTTCAGCATCCTATTGTCTCATTAACCTCAAGTGTTTTCTGACTTCCACATGTTGATAAATGAAAGAGAGTTTATGGCATATATAAACCTCATATACCCCAGTGAATCAAGAATTCTATATGTATATAAAAGGCATGCTATTTCTACTGGATTCGGTCTCGAGTGCCAATAATTGTGCAACATGGTTTTGGTAAAATAATTTATTTTTTTCTATAAAATTAAAGGTTAGATTTCATACATATTTTGAGCGTAAGATCAAGCTGATTAACAGGGGTTGGTGGAACTGATGGTGCTGTTGTTGGGGTAAGAAAGGATGGGCGTGGAGGTTAGGTTTTGTTGGGTGCCGGCTCATGTGGGGGTGGAGGGTAATGAAGTGGCGGATAGGCTGGCTAAGAGTGCGTGTGGGAAAGATAGGGTGAGTGTGGAGGTGCCGTTGGGCAGGGGTGAAGTTAAAGCGTTGATACGCAGCAGGGGACTCGACCGGTGGCAGGGAAAGTGGGATGGTAGCAGGAAGGGGAGAGGGTATTATGAGTTGCAGCGGACAGTACGGGTAGGGGTAGCGGCTATGGGAGGTAGGAGACAAGAGGTGATGTGGTGTAGGTTGAGGTTAGGGCACACAGGGTTGAACTCATCTCTAAAGGTGGTGGGTAGGCACGAGACTGGTCTGTGCGATGGGTGTGTAGTGGAGGAAACGGTGGAACATGTGCTATTGTATTGTGGGAAGTATGATGATGAGAGGGAAATGTTGTATGTGAAGGTTATGGGGGAGGGTAGGAAGTGGGACATGGGGGGGCTGCTGGGGGGTCGGAAGGGGTGTGGGGTGGTGTTGAGGGCTGTTTTTTAATTTCTAAGGGGGACTGGTTTAGATAGGAGGATTTGACTTGGGTGGGCCGTGACCGGCCTCACACTCCGGTACAGTAGGTGGCGGTATATGCACCATCAAGTCGGTTGCGATCTGCCAGATACCATTGAAGAAGAAGAAGAAGCTGATTAACAATTACTTTTTCATACCATTTTTACTCTTGGAGGGCATCTGTAAGCAAATCTGGCCTGTGTATAGGTCCTTTTTGTCCTTTCTCTTCTAGCCGTAGCAAAACTTCTGGAAGAGGAAAGGGAAAATGGCTACAGAGAATGATATGCCAGTGGAGCTAAATTCTATATCTAAAGAGGTAAGAAGTGTGTACATATGATTTAAATTAACTAAAAAATCGCATATGTGGATATGAAATTGTTAGTTAGAAGTTCATGTTTATTTCAAATGCTACGTTCTGACCGTAGGCATGTATATCGTCAGTTAGTTTACACTTGTTAGCTAGCAAAGGTTACCGCGCGTCTCACATGGACGACATCCTTACACATGGATAAAGCGCCATATAACCAATACGCTAGTGCTAGCTAGTAAGCTAGATAACTATATCGTGCCGTTAATACTGTAACGGGCCCTGTCCACTTGCCATTTTGAAATTCGCGTGCAAACGCCTGGATCGCTCATCGCTGGCAAGTTTGTGACTGCGGTCACGCCATCTGTGCTTCGGAGATGCGCGGTCACGCCATCTGCGCTTAAAAATCTATTGCGCGTCTACACGAGGTTATGCGGTAGGCTGAAGCGGAGCTGCCAACTCTCCGCGAGACACACGCATTTGATTAGTTTCACACGCTCACACGGCAATTAATGTGAAACCAATCAAATGCCTGTGTCTGACGGGCTATGCTTGAGAGTTCGCAGTTATGCAAAGTTGTAAGCGCTTGGTGTCAGGAGACATATTTAAAAATATATATAATTTAAAAAAATTAAATCAATTTGTTTTCTGCAAACTCCACCAGATTCTTATTCTACATGTCATTGAGTACCACTGGGGGGAGTTTCATGTTGTTCTACTGTTTCATTCTTTAATAATTGCATGCCAAAGTCATACCCAATACTGTTTACCTTGGTATGTAGGCATTTTTGATAAATTCATAAAAAAATAAAATCAAATTGGTTTCTACAAACTCCACCAGATTCCTATTCTATGTGTCCTTGATTACCACTGGGGGGTGTTTCATGCTGTTCTACTGTGTCATTCTTTAATAAATGCCTGCCAAACCCATGACCAATACTGTTTACCTTGCTAAATTCATAAAAAAATAAAATCAAATTGTTTTCTGCAAACTCCACCAGATTCTTATTCTATGTGTCCTTGAGTCCCACTGGGGGGAGTTTCATGCTGTTCTACTGTTTCATTCTTTAATAAATGCCTGCCAAACCCATGACCAATACGGTTTACTTGTTATGTAGGCATATTTGATAAATTCATAAAAAAATCTAATCAAATTGTTTTCTGAAAACTCTACCATGTTCGTATTCTATGTGTCCTTGAGTACCACTGGGGGTAGATTCATGTTGTTCTACTGTTTCATTCTGTAATAAATTCATGCCAAAGTCATGACCCATACTGTTTACCTTGCTGTATAGGCATATTTGATAAATTCATGAAAAAATAAAATCAAATTGTTTTCTGAAAACTCTACCTGATTCTTATTCTACATCACTTTGAGTACCACTGTGGGGAGTTCATTCTTTAATAATTGTGTGCCAAATTCATGACTAATACTGTTTGTATACATATACTGTATGAGAGAATTCACCTGGCAGAATTTCAGTGAAGTAAAACATAACATTATTTATTCTAAAGAAGGTATGAGAGATTGGAATCAAAGGACTCCATGACTAACACAGCAAATGTACTGATTGTACATATGTAATTTGCAACCTACTATAAATTACCTATGAACATTTATGTCAGATCACACATAATTAGTGCAGATTTCACAGTTCCACTCTTCTGTGGTGGTGTCAAAAGCATTGTGTGGGACAGACACACAATTAGGGGGGTACCAGTTTTTGCAGTTGCTGCACTGCACCATTACCTCTTTGTTGTGTGAGGTCCTGCACCATCACCTCTTTGTTGCGCGAGGTCCTGCACCATCACCTCTTTGTTGCGCGAGGTCCTGCACCATCACCTCTTTGTTGCGCGAGGTCCTGCACCATCACCTCTTTGTTGCGCGAGGTCCTGCACCATCACCTCTTTGTTGCGCGAGGTCCTGCACCATCACCTCTTTGTTGCGCGAGGTCCTGCA
>JACXGM010024637.1:0-15650 GCA_016801145.1 Umbra pygmaea
ACTCTCTGCTGCGAGCAGGACTGTTTCTGAATATCGGACAGAGATTATTTAGGCTCGTGGACTGGGAAAAAAAGAATGTCCACAAACAACGAACGGGAGGAGGTGGGAGGAGTTGAAAGCAACTCTATACGACACTGCGCGACTTCACCTGCTAAATCTGTGTGATTTTGACTTGCGCAAAAGTGATTCACATGAACAATTCTTTTAGAGAAGTGATTCAGTACACCCATTTCACTGAAAAGACTTGTTTAAAAAAACGAATCGTTCAGGATTCGCACATCACTATTCGGCTACACATACAGGCTGTGTATGGCGGTGGCGTGAGTCACTGATCCTTAACATCCCTAGCACTTGTATTTTCAGAGTTGAGCTTCAGAAATACTCGTGAAAATGTAGCTTGCGTGGACGCTACCGCACTACTTGATCAATAAATTAGCTTCACTACCGTAAAGCTATTTGATTCATAAAACAGTGACGCTACGATCACGCTACTGAAAAATGTAATTAAACTAGTAACGGCGCTACTTGTAGCGACGCTACTGCCCATCACTGTTAATTACCAAACTGTCATTTGGCACCTTTAAATCATACCGATAACAGAACATCCCCAAATGGCCCTGATCAAAGGTTTACATACTGTACCCTTGAATGTTTGGCCTTGTTACAGACACACAAAGTGACAAACACAGGTTTAAATGGCAATTAAATATTAATTTACCCACACCTGTGGCATTTTAAATAGCAATTAGTGTCTGTGTAGAAATAGTAAATGGGTTTGTTAGCTCTCATGTGGATGCACTGAGCAGGCTATATCCTGAGCCATGGGTAGCAGAAAAAAACTGTCAAAATACCTGCGTAATAAGATACTGGAATTGCATAAAGTTGGAAAATGATATAAAAAGATATCCGGTTACACTTTATTTGGAGAGTCTGACATTCCATCTGTATGTGCTCTACAGATAGTTTGTTGATGATATGACTATCAACAAACTATCAACAAACCATCTGTTGATAAGCAACTAATTGTGTATTTTAAGGGTAGGGGTAAGTTTAGAATATGTTTTAGGGTAATGATTAAGGTTAGGTTTAACATAAGGGGAATGGTTAAGGTTAGGATTAGGGTTAGGGTTAGTAGATAGTTTGTTAAAATGTTGTTAACAGTATGCAGATAATATGTAGAGCATCTAGAGATGGACTCTCAAAATAAAGTGTTACCAGATATCCAAAGCCTTGCAAATGCCAGTCAGTACAGTGCAATCACTTATTAAGACGTGGAAGACTTAGGGATCTCTTCATCCAACAGAAGAATTGTTCTGTATACAAAGAAAAACCCACGAGTAACCTCTGGAAAAATATGGTGTGGTTGTTTCAAGGAGCACAATATGACGATACTTGAACAAAAATTGAGCTGCATGGTCGAGTTGCCAGAAAGAAGCCTTTACTGCGCCAGTGCCAAAAAAAAGCCAGGTTACAATAAGTGGTTTGTTTGGAGAGAGGTCAACAAGGCCTACAATGAATAGAATACAATCCCCACTGTGAAGCATGGTAGTGGCTCACTGATGTTTTGGGTGTGTGTGTGTTCTAAAGGCACAGGGAACCTTGTGAAAATGTATAGCAATATCAATGCAGCAGGTTATAGGACAATGCTGGTGGACAATTAGCATTCTTCTGCATGAAAGTTGCACATGGGACACTCTTGGACTTTCCAACACAACAATGATCCTAAAGCACAAGGCCCAGTTGACCCTCCAGTTTTTACAGCAGTAAAAGGTGAAGGTTCTTGAGTGGTCATCAGAGTCTCCTGACCTTAATATCATCAAGCCACTCTAGGGAGATCTCAAACCTGTGGTTCCTGCAAGACGACCAACGACTTTGATTGACCTGGAGGCATTTTGGCATAGTATAGTTAACTGGAAATAGCCTCTTAACAGATAAGCAAGTCACTAATCAATCAAAACTGGCATTCATTTTTATTAACTTGTTTTCAAACTACCAAGGCCACACAGAGTTCAATGGCTATTTGTCCTAATCGAATCCAGGACAAAAAGGTTCCATTATTAATCTCTATTGAGCTTGTTTTGTAGTGCACCTGGGATGTCTGAAAAACACAGGTTAAATAGAATCATTCATTCTTGTAGTTTACTGGTGAACATCAATATGTGCAATGAAATACCCTCTCGTTACATGTTTAGAAATTCTTTCTATGCCTTACTTTATTTTTTTACACATTTTTTCTCCTCTCGACTTGTCATGTTAAGACTTCCTCCAAGCTGGTTTCGCCAAGCCAGCTGATTCTTCTCACACTTCTTGTTCAACACAGAAAACTTAAGTTGATATAAGCATGGGAGGTTACATGTTCATGAACTATACAACAGTGATTGAATTAATATGCACCAGACCTACACACAAGGAGTAACACTAAAATGTGAAAATATACCTCTGTCCATCTAACTAAACACAGCAAAACAGAACCCGGCACCACATGGCTATATGCCCTATTCCCAAATGAATGTGAAAGACTGGCATCACCTTAAAATGCAGAAATTAGTGCTCATTGATCAGAACTGATGACTGGTGGCAGAGGTTTTCACATTTGAAGGTCTGAAGATGTCTGACAACGGTGATTGTTTAATAAACTATGAGGGTAACTATTACTTAACATTGCAAACCTAGGCAGTGTCTGTGTTTTTGTTTCAGTTATTTTTTTTAAGAATTGACAGGAATCGGTTATATGTACCATAACAGCAAAGGCTTGACACATCTGGAAGAACATAATGAAAGCGAGGACTGTAATGAAAGCAGCCGGGGACAACCTTCATGATTTTACACATTATAGACATAAGAGGGAAGATGTCAATTCTATTGTCTGCACATAACGGCACTATTATCTGAGTAGGAGACATATGACTGATATTGTCCCTCTAATTGAGGGGATGCGAGATGCTTGAGTCACAGTGTTCCTAAGCACTATATCTGTGGGATGAAGCTATTTCTATACTCCTGACTGACACACACATTAATTAATTTGGTCTCCTCACATGCACCCCAAAACACATGCACACATACACAGCAACACACAGACCTATCCATGGCATCTACATACATTACAAAACCAACACAGACACATATTGTCACACACACACACAAAATCAACCACATTCAACCCAGGATCAACACTATCTAAGGCCCTCCTCTCTCCACACTCCCCCTCGGTGAGAGTAAATCCACTTTCATGCCACGTTAGGAGCATTTGCTCTGAAACTGATATCAAAGCAAACAGACGTTCGCAAGAACAGCCATAGTGTCTCCATGCTCCCACTTTGTCCCAGTAAGCCACCAGGGAAAAAGACACTGTATTGGCTGCTGCAGGGGACAGAGCAGGGTCTCTGTTGTGGCAGATATTCATAGACAGCTATAATGTGTATTTACAGAATGCAATATAGAAAGGGTGTAATTTTTAGGGGTTCAGCAGCTAATCTGCCAAAACCCAATTGTATTTTTTGAACACGGGATTCGAACAGGAAAACAGGTAAAACTATGGCATGATTTTCAGTTCATTACCATTAGAGGTTCAAGCAGCATAGCTGGTGACCTTCCAAGATAGCACTTACCACAAAGCCCTGCCTGTAGGTAGTAGACAACTTTTCTGTCTTTTGTCCTTTATTTAATTTTCTATATTATTATTTTTTTACATTATTTGTATGACACAGTCTAAAAATGTAGGCACTAATTTACATATAAACTCTTCCCATGTGTAAATGAAGGAAGCACAGGAAGGAGAGTTAGGTTCAGATCAAACCTGAATCCAACATGGTTTACCAAGCACGGTCAGGGCAAGGTGATTATTTCAAAGGGATACAAGGAATGTAATATGGTTTCATTTACACAACCTCGGCTGTACCTCTGATCAATCACACGACATCTGAGAGTTCCGTGTATTTGTGACAGAAAAAGAAAATCTGTTACGACTCTTATACCGAACGAAAAAAACATTTTGCTCTCCTGATCAAAGGCTGCATGAGATGGCCTACAAAATGCATCGAAATATTGTCAACAAAACAAAGTTGTATTACAAACTTGTATTACAAACTTGTATTATTATAAATATTAATTGTACTAACCTATTGGAGACCTGGGCAATAATTAATAAACACCAAAAAAAACATGGGCCCAGCAAACATTTAAAATATAGACCAAACATTTGTGCAAACTGCATTTGCCCTTGGAGCAACATAAGACACAACATTCAGACCACTCAGGACTCTAAATACTAGGGCTGGAACGGTTACCGCAATACCGTGGTCACGTGACACCTACAGCAGGTCGGAGCTCGTCACCGTCATCACCGCAAAAAAAATTTGGCCTGCACGTGTGCACGATGTTGATATCAAAAGATGGAGCAAAAATTGGGACTACACATTTTACTAGGACATACAGGCACATGAGAAAGTCCCAAAAGCAGGACCTCCATTTTTAATTGGACGTGCTCAGAGCTGGCCATAGCTATACACAAGTACCATTCGCCTGGCAACACTACTGTCCCAGCAACTCAGATTTTTGTTTTTCTAAATAATAGTAGTCTTTTTAATGTATTACAATAATCATTGTTAATTCATTATAAAGCTAGTGATTTGTAACCAAATGCAATTGTATTGTGTGTAAAGAAACAATAGGAGTGTGTGATAGCAAAAAATAATTTAACATGTGTTAATAACTTTTTATTAAAACAGTAATAAATTTGTTGTACACACAATTTGATTGGATAAATTGTCAGTGTCTCGTGTGACATGATTACATTCCACTCTGTTTTATCCAACAATAGACTAATTTTAATGACACATGGACATGGACCGACTACCTATCTATGCTATGAATTAACAATGATGGGGGGTTTCCCCCAGGAAATGCTTTAGTTCAGGCAAATGTCGTTCCGGGGGGAGGGGGGGTGCACAATAGAACAATATGGTGACGTTCACAGTTTATTCCTGTACACAGAGTGCAATGACGTTAATATACCACCAGATGGTTGCTGGCTGATCGCATTTCACACATCACTTTTCTATTTTTGGTAATACGCAGCTAAGACGGGGAGCCGGTCTTGTCTGGGCAGCCGCCTAAACTAAATAGTGCTGCCGGAAACCCTGAATGATTATTGTAATGAATTATGAGCGCTAGTATTTTGAAAAGGAAAATCAGAGTTTGTGATGCTGGTATAAGAAGTCCCTTTCCGACTAAGTAGTTACAGGGGGAAGTACCATTGGGACTGGTGGTATTTTGAAAACAAGCTTTTCATGAAATTGACAGAAATTGGGAGTTTAGAAGCGGATTGGCATGGCGTCCTTGTGGGGTTCCACTGCGGCGGAGTTGGAGCAGGAACTGGCTGAAATTAGAGAATATGATAGACTGGCACTGGAAAGGAAAAACAAGTTCAATGCCGTGTTGGTGGCGGGTCGGATGGGAGTGTGGGTGTTGCTGGTGTGGGGGTAGGTTATGAGGAGTCACAGTATGTCCGGAGGAAGAAGAAGCATGCACGGAAG
Organism: Umbra pygmaea; assembly: GCA_016801145.1. Classification (NCBI taxonomy): domain Eukaryota; kingdom Metazoa; phylum Chordata; class Actinopteri; order Esociformes; family Umbridae; genus Umbra; species Umbra pygmaea. The sequence continues at coordinate 5,538 of JACXGM010024637.1, forward strand.
AAAGAGTAGTTCGGGAGAGGGTGAAGGGCTAGCACGTGGTGGTGTGGAGCAGGGGTATAAGGTGATTGTGGTGTTTGCAGCCCCAACAGGTAAGGTGCTGTACCCGGTGTCACTCACTGCGGCGAGGGGAACAGGTTGGGAGGGTGATGGACGCTAGGTGTTTGAGTGGTGGTAGGTTACTTATTGTCTTGGGTAGTGTGTCTCAAAGGGATAAGTTGCTGAAGATGGAGGTGTTGAATGAGGGTAAGGTGAATTGTCTGGTGCCTCGGAGTGCGGCAAATGTAAAAGGGGTGATCACGGGTGTTCCAGAGGATCTGTCTAAGGAGAAACTTAAAGAGGTGGTGTCGGGGGGGTGCTGGAAGTGAGATGGTTGGGCAGTAGGGCACTGGGGTTAGAGAAGGTGAGTCCCACGGTGTTGTTGGAGTTTGTAGGGCCGTTGCCGAGTAGGGTGCACTTGGTTTTTCTTAGTTTTTATGTGAGGGAATATGTGCCACTGCCACTGAGGTGTTTTAAAAGTCAACGAATGGGGCATGTGGCTGCTGTGTGCAGGGGGCAGGGTAGGTGTGGGGGTGCGCATGAGTATGGCAAGTGTGGGATAGGGGACAAGGTGAGGTGTTGTAATTGTGGTGGGGAGCAGAGTGCTGCATTTGGGGGGGGTGTGGTTCAAAAGAGGGCAGCAGAGGCACCGCGTGTTAAGGTGGTGGATAAGGTCACTTATGCGGAAGCAGTGCGGAGAGTGGGGGGACTAGGGGTAGGTGTGCAGGTGGAGAAAGAGTGCGTTGTAGGCCCAGTGTCAAAGGAAGGTTTGGGTATTTACAAAGTGGTGTTGTCGGAGACATGTAAGCATAAGTGTGTGGTTAGTAAGGATTTGTTGGTGGTGGGCAGCGTTGAGTTTTTGGCATTTCTGTGTAGTGTGGTGAATATATGTAGTCAGGTTAAGGGAAGGAATGCTAGGATTGATGTTGTGGAAGGTGCTGCTAGGGATTTTATGGGTATTACTGATGTCACAGGGGAGATGGTTCACGAGTTTACGAAAGGGAAGGGGGAGGGCCCCACACTCCGGTACAGTTGGTGGCGGTATATGCACTGTGAGTCAGTTGCGAGCCGCCATTAAACCAAAGAGGAAGAAGAAGAAGAAGAAGAAGAAGTAGTTGCTGGAATGTGGTTATAGGAACAGTCCACTTCTAAACAGTTCAACTAACTACTCTCCTCCAAAACCGGTTTTGTGGCCATAGAAACTGGTACAATAGGTAAGGGAGTGATGCAAGCACGGCAACGGTCTTTATAGCGTCATAACTCGACTTTAGCGTAGCGCCACATACAACAACATTTCATAGTTGAATGAGTATGGGTAAAATTGGGTGTATGATTGGAGATAAGTGTGTAAATCATCTTATGTATGCAGATGATCTGGTTGTTTTCAAGTAGTGCTGGGTTATAACAGCTGCTAACTGTTTGTTCAGGTTACTTGGCTTAAAACGACATCCAATACAATTAAAAAAAGAGTGTTGTGTTGATATATCCTCATAACGGAGTTTGAATGGCGGCATTTAAAGCTTGAGTACTTAACAGAGAAACAGAGAAGACAAAGACTCCAGCGTAATATGATGGAAGTAGAAGAGCAGAACGCAACAGGCAATTCCCTCTGCCTTCAAAAGTAGCTAAAAAATATTTGAAAAGTTTTGCTACAAGCATTCCCTCAGAACATGTGTTCAGTGCTGCAGGTAACGTCGTTACGTCTTTCAGGGCCTCCCTTAAACCTGACAAATCAACATGCAGTTTTTTCTAGCAAAACATATGAAGGCTAGATGTAAAAACATAGCCTAGTCTATATTTTTATAAATGTGTTACTTACTATGGTCAATTGCCTTAGCCTCTGGTGTGGGTACAAAAGTCTGTGTGTGCGTGTGTGTGTGTGTGCTGGGGGGATTTAACGCGGTATACCGCACTACCGCGGGATTTTCTAGCTTTTCAACCGTGGTAGTAAAAAGTCCATACCGCCCCAGCCCTACTAAATACTACTAAAAGTCTGACTCCTTAAACCCCTGCTAACCGTCTAACACCGCATTCAACACTTTAACTATAGACGTGTGCTGTGATTGGTCAGAAAGCCACACACCCCTCTGTCTTTGAAGGTGTGAAGGCTCATAAAAAATGTGATCATTTCCCTCCTTTATATGGAGTATTGAATAATAAGGATCATGGAACACAAACTAATGTAAAGAAGACAATGAATATAGGGCTAAAAAAACTAAAAGATAATTCAGAAAAAAATGTGACATTTTGCACATTTAGTTTTACATATTTAAATGACACTTCACAATAATACACTATATTACTGATTTTGAATCCTGATAAGCCATCCTGCATTGGCCTCTCACAGTAATACTTGTAAACATTTGACAGTGATGTCCTATCATGAATGATGGCAAAGAAAGTGTGGAAAAATAAAAGATACCAACTTGATACCAAATAATATGTGAGATAAGTTGGTGAGGATGTTGTGGGCATGTATAGCTTCTGCTGACTTAATTGATGATGTAACTGTTACTGCAGCAGTATGATGAATTCTAACTGCACAAAACCATCTGATCTGCTCAGCTACAACTTCTACAACTCATTCAGAATGCAGCAGCCTTCTAGTGTTCGACTATCGCAAATTCTCCCACATCGCCCCACATCTACGCACACTCAACTGGCTTCTGGTTGAAGCTCGTATTCACTACAAGGCCATGGTGCTTGCCTAGGGAGCAACCAGAGGAGCTCCTACGCCCTAACTTCAAGCAATGCTCAACACTACATCCCTACCCGGGCTCTTTTATCTGCCACCTGTGGGATTCATACAGTCAAAACTCTTCTTCGTCCTGTCACCTCAATGGTGGAACCAGCTTCCACTAGAGGCTAGAAGAGCAGTCTCTACCCATCTTCAGGAAACATAGTTTCAATGAGTACTTAAATTATTTCGACATCCACTACTTTGTTTCATGTTGTCTTTCAAAAATGTATATTTAATTCTATTGTCCTTTTTCCAGCACAGTAAACTCACCAGTAAACAAGACTGCTTTGAAAATGAGTCTTCATGTATTTCTGGGCCCACTGCAACCGTTTCTGCTTGTGAGCATTCACTGTTTTAAATATTGAATGCTCTGACTACTGGGTTGTGCTTGTTTTTCCTATTTTCTCTTAAATGTATGCACTTATTGTAAGTCGTTCTGGATAAAAGCATCTGCTAAATGACTAGAATGTAAATGTAAAAAATCTGGAGAGATTCTGAATGGATGAATGATCTCAGATCCCCTGCCATGTGTTCTCCCATATCATTAAGCAGTATAATAAAAGACCTCTTGGCAAAGAGGGTTGCACAAAATATTCAAAAAGGGGTGCCAAAAGTGAGTACACCCTTTACATTTTTGTAAATGTTTATGATTATAACTTTTCATGTGACAACACTGAAGAAATAACACTTTGCTACAATGTAAAGTAGTGAGTGTACAGCTTGTATAACAGTGTAAAAATGCTGTCCCCTCTTAGTAACTTGACACACAGCCAGTAAGGTCTAAACCGCTGGCAACAAAAGTGAGGATGAAGTGAAAATACCCAAATTGGGCCTAAAGTGGCAATATTTTGTGTGGCCACCATTATTTCACAGCACTGCCTTAAACCTTTTGGGCATGGAGTTCACCAGAGCTTCACAGGTTTCCACTGGAGTCCTCTTCCACTCCTCCATGATGACATCACAAAGCTGGTGGACATTAGAGACCCTGCGCTCCTCCGTCTTCCATTTGAGAATTCCCCACAGATGCTCAATAGTGTTTGGAGACATACTTGGCCAGTCCATCAGCTTTACCCTCACCTTCTTTATCAAGTGGTTGTCTTGGAGGTGTGTTTGGGGTCAATATCATGTTGGAATACTGACCAGCGGCCCAGTCTCCAAAGGAAGGGAATCATGTTCTGCTTCAGTATGTCACAGTACATGTTGGCATTCATGGTTCCCTCAATAAACTGTAGCTCCCCAGTGCCGGTAGCAGTCATGCAGGCCCAGACCATGACACTCCCACCACCATGCTTGACTATAGGCAAGACAAACCTGGTTGCCGCCACACACACTTGACACCATTTGAACCAAATAAGTTTATCTTGGTCTCATTAGACCACAGGACATGGTTCCAGTAATCCATGTCCTTAGTGAGCTTGTCTTCTGCAAACTGTTTGCGGGCTTTTTTTTGCATCACCTTTAGAAGAGACTTCCATCTGGGATGACAGCCATGCTGACCAATTTGATGGAGTTTGGAGCGTATGGTCTAAGCACTAACAGGCTGACCCCCCACCCCTTCAACCTCTGCAGCAATGCTGAAACCACTCCTATGTCTAAATTTTTGTGAATGTAAAATCACCAAAAAATGAGGTCTACAGGAAGGGTACCACATGAGGGAGGTTGTTTTCTCTGTAACACACCGCGTTGAGATGCCTGCAATGACAACAAGCTCAGTCCAAGGATGCTGTGACACACCACCTCAGACCATGATGGACCATCCACCTCCCAATCGACCCTGCTCCAGAGTACATGCCTTGGTGTAAAGCTTATTCCTTCAATGATAAACGTGAGTCAGACCACCACCCCTAGTGAGACAAAATAACACGTGAAGAGCACTTTGTGCCCATAGGTGACATTGTTGCTGGTGGTGTCTGGTGAGGACCTGCCTTACAACAGGCCTACAGGCACTCAGTTCAGCCTCTCTCAGCCTATTGCGGACAGTCTGAGCACTGTTGGAGGGATTGTGTGTTCCTGGTCTAACTCAGGCAGTCTCTGTTGCCACCCTGTACCTGTCCCGCAGCTGTGATGTTCGGATGTACTGATCCTGTGCGGGTGTTGTTACACCTGGTCTGTCACTGCGAGGACTGTCACCGCGAGGATCAGCTGGCCTTCCTGTCTCCCTGTACACAGTCTTAGGCGTCTCACATTATCGAAACATCTGCAGTCCTCATGCCTCCTTGTAGCATGCCTAGGGCAAGTTCACGCAGATTGGCAGGGACCCTGGACATCTTTCTTTGGTATTTTTCAGTAAAGTTGTCAGTAAAATGGTGTCTTTAGTGTCTTCACTATTCATAACTGTGACCTTAAAGGCCTACTGTCTGTAAGCTGTTGGTGTCTGAACAACTGATCCACAGGTGCTTGTTCATTATTTGTTTATGGTTCATTCAACAAGGATAGAAAACATTGTTTAAACACTTCACAATTAAGATCTGTCAATTCATTTAGCTTTTTACACCGTGTTCCAAATTATTATGCAAATTGGGATTAAGTTTCAGAAACATTAAATAGTTAGTTTTTCAATCAAATGCAGGGATGATATTGTGTCTCCGGGCCCTTTGGATCACTAAAATCAATCTCAGACACCTGTGATAATTAGTTTGCCAGGTGAGCCCAATTAAAGGAAAACTACTTAAGGATGTTCCACATAATTAAGCAGGCCACAGGGATCAAGCAATGTGGGAAAGAAAAAGTATCTTTCTGCTGCGGAAAAGCGTCAAATAGTGCAATGTCTTGGACAAGGTATGAAAACAGTTATTTCACAAAAACTTAGGCATAATGATCGTACTGTGAAGAGATTTGTGGCTGATTCAGAGCATGGACGGGTTGGTGCAGATAAAGGCATAATGAGGAAGGTTACTGCCAGACAACTTCATTGAATTAAGACAACAGTTGCTAAAGTGCCATTACAAAGCAGCAAACAGGTATTTGAAGCTGCTGGTTCCTCTGGAGTCCCGCAAACCTCAAGGTGTAGGATCATCCAGAGGCTTGCAGTTGTTCATAAACCTTCTATTCGGCCACCCCTAACAAATGCTCACAAGCAGAAAAGTTTTTCTTAGTGATGAGTGCCGTGCAAACCTGGATGGTCCAGATGGATGGAGTAGTGGATGGTTAGTGGATGGCAACCATGTCCCAATAAGGTTGCGACATCAGCAAGAAGGTGGCAGAGTCATGTTTTGGGCCGGAATCATGGGGAGCGAGCTGGTAGGCCCCTTTAGGGTACCTGAAGGTGTGAAAAATGACCTTGGCAAAGTGTATAGAGTTTCTGACTGACCACTTTCTTCCATGGTATAAAAGAAGAACTGTGCCTTCAGTAGCAAAATCATCTCATGCTGCAAAGAATACCTCTGTGTCATTGGCTGCTATGGGCATAAAAGGAGAAAAACCCATCCTTCGCTGACCTCAACCCTATTGAGAAAATTTGGAGAATCCTCAAGCAAAAGATCTATGAGGGTGGAAGGCAGTTTGCATCAAAACAGCTGCTCTGGGAGGCTATTTTGACATCCTGCAAAGAAATTCCAACCGAAACTCTCCATTTACTCACAAGTTTAATTGATGCAAGAATTGTGAAGTTAAAATCAAAGAAGGGGTCCTATGTTAAAATGTAACTTGCCCTGTTTAGATGTGTTAGATTGAAATAGCTTTTGATTTCAGTAAATATGACCTCCTAATGCCCGCAAATTCAACAAATGACAATTTACAGTTCTTTATAGTTTGGAACAGTGCATTTTGAGTTTTTATTTTTGAAAAAAATACTGTTTTCATTGGGTGGTTTGTTCAATGAAATTCACCTTATAGGCCTACCCTAACAGTTGGTGACTTGAAAATTATACAGACTGTCATTTGAATCGACAATAGGAAAATCAATGTAAAACATAATTTGCCTAATCATTTGGAACAAGGTGTATGAATTCTCTTTAAAATACATTGTCCTGAAAAAGGGACGTTTCTTTTTTTGCTTAGTTTATAATGGAAGATCAAATGAATAAACAATAAAAAATAAGGTACTTTTTTCACACATCCCATTTTGCTCATATTTAGCAAGGCAACATTAGCGGAAAGCACTGGAAGCTTATAATGTTGCACTCCCACTAGCAAAACCATTGTCTCCTCTAGTGAGAAACCTGCCTTCTTCTGGAGATATACCACTATGTAAATGTAATCAAGTTCATGTGTCAACACACAAATAGCACCTTTTACCGTACGATACGGTTAGGTACCCATGTACCCGTTACAGCCCTACATTAAATGTAATTTTGTAGTTTACTTGAGCAATCAAAGTTATTAAACCCCCATTGTCAATTGGGTCAAAATATACAGACTTTCAACTGTTTACAATTAAGCATGTGGCACAGTTGTTGGTGCAAAAAGGGCTGGTTTGAGTATTTTAGAAAGTGCTGATTTACTGGGATTTTTACGCATAACCATCTATAGGGTTTACAAAGAATGGACCGATTAAGAGAAAATATTCAGTGAGCAGCAGTTCTCTGGGCGAAAATGCCTTTGATAAACTTGTTGAAGGGCAGAATTAAAGGAGAATGCCCAGACTGGTTTGAGCTGATATAAAGGCAAAACTAACTCAAATAACCACTTGTTACAACCAAAGTATGCAGAAGAGCATTTCTACATGCACAACAGGTCAAACCTTGAAGCAGATGGGCTACAGCAGCAGAAGACCATGCTGGGTTCAGCTAATGTCAGGTAGGAACAGGAAACTGAGGATACAAGTGGCAGAGGCACACCAAAATTGGACAATTGTCGATTCGAAAAATGTTACCTGGTCTGAGGATTCTCGATTTCTGCTGCAACATTCAGAATTTTTGCGTAAACAACATGGAAGCATGTATCCATCCTGCCTTGGTTTTGGCGGTTTAATGGTGTAGGCAGGGGCGGAGTGGGACACATTTTCAGCCCGGGAGTTTTATGGTGCACCAGCCCATTTTTTAATGGGGGTAAATTGTAACTGCAAATAGTGTACCCACTTTCAATGTGTAATTTCCTACTGTACATGTTTCATTCTTTTATTTAGAGAGAGACAGAGGACCACTTATAAAACTGTATACAAAATGACACAATACTTACAAGCCAACCCTAAGTCAGCAATAAATTCCTGAGCATTGCATTGGCGTTTTGCTTAACAAATAGTTTTATATAGATAGCTAGTGCCTTACATTAAATATGTAGTGCCTTCTGAGTTTTTATTGAAATAGGAGGCTGCTGCGGCTCGCTGTACCTGAGCAGAGGCTGCACTGTTTGACCAGCGGGCAGCGGCCGCACACTAAGTGATGGCGTTGAGCACTTGCAATGTACAACTATTACTATCAGACCAGCCCTCGTGGCCTCGAAACACCTGCGGCCCACCGGGAAAAGTCCCAACTCTCCCGATTGCCACTCCGCTACTGGGTGTGGGGTATATTTTTGTGGCACACTTTGGGTCTCTTATCACCAATTCAGCAATGTTTGAATGCCAGAGTATTGTTGCTGACCATGTCCATCCCTTTATGACCAGTGTACCCATCTTCTAATGGCTCCTTCCAGCAGGATAACATGCAGTGTCGCAAAGATTACATCATCTCAAACTGGTTTCTTGAACATAAAAATGAGTTCACTGTATTTGAATGGCCTCCACAATCACCAGATCTCAATCCAATCAAGTACTATTGGGAATAGGTGGATTATATGAAGTGGCCGGTGACTGTAAGTCACACTGTTAACTGAGCTTCATCACACAGTTAATGGAGTTTCCTGCCATATGCATGCTTGGACAGACAAAGAACTCATAGATCAACCAACATAAATCAAAAGGAAAGACACATTTATGAAGATTTATTCTCTCCACACTTTCAAAGAAAACAACACCATTATGCAGCCCGGTGTCAGAAAGCTGTGTCCCAGTCACAGATGATGGGTCCTCTAGTAGCATAATATCCTGAAACCCAAGAATGGAAAAGAAGAAAACATTGGACAGTTCCGAAGTGGCCTTCTATGTTTCCTGATCAAATCCAATCTATCATCTGTGGAAACTGCTAAAACGTACAGTTGGGAAAAGGTACCCATCTAACCGGGGTGGTTTGCTCAAAATCAGTGGGCCAAACTATCATTTGAGTACTGTCAAAATATCATTCAGAGATACAATCAGTGCTTGTACTGTCCCCAAAGGCTAATATTGTTAAGGGTCCCAATATTTGTCTGTGACGTTTTCCTTTGTTTTACTATTTAAAATAATATGATGTTTTGAAAAATTTTACTTAGTGCAGATTCAATTGTAAGTTTATTAAAAGTGGAAGGGTACCAATATTTTCAGTCATGTCTGTAAACTTTCTACTTTGGTTATTTAGCCTCATCCTATATCACGTTTATTCATTTAAAATGGAGTAATGTGGATCCTGTTGCTCACCTACCTGCCAATTGGTGTGCTTACAGTTTCAAAAGGTCAAAAGGTAATGTTTGCCTGTCTTAGACTTTGAAAACAAAACAGACTCATGGACTGGTCTATCAGGGTTGTCATGGATGTCAGTCAAAAGGATGTACAAGTAACGAGCTTCCATTCCGCAGCTGTGGGGGATGAAAGCAAAGACTCATCATCCAGGTTTCGCTGTGTACACGTAAGATGTGTGAGCAACCTCTCTGTGTTGGTCACCAGTGCTGTCACACGGTCTCAGGGCTGTCATTGCTGTAAGCCAGGCACCCGTGCTGCTTGCCAGAATACACAGGTTGCTAAGTAACCTTGTCCTCTATTAGACAAGTGTGGTGGCTATGTCAGTGACAAACTGATGATGAAAAGAAATTAAATGACCGCTGGCTGTCAATGAACTGGAATAGTATGCAAGATGACAGGGTTTCCCAAAGCTCTACTCCAGCCAATCCAGGATGCTTGGCTTGATTTTTTTTTACCCTAAAACGGTGGTTCAATTAGTGAACTAATCAGTCACTACAGCCAGATGTTTCTAGACTGGGGCTAGTGATTATGCCACGGGTGCAAAAAAAGAAGTGGTGCAAATAAGCTCTGCACTGCCCATGGTACTCTATATTGAAGAGGGCTACTGGGTCACTTGTTTATACACACACAAAAGTAAACAATAAAGACGATACATAATGTAAGTAGGGCTGGGCACCGAACATCGATACTTTTATGGCACCGACCGAAATACTCCAATACTATCGAGTATCGAAAAATTATTTATCTTTCGATGCCAAATTTCGGTGCCAAAAGCGTCTGTGAGCCAATAATCATGTAGCATATTTGCGTGTAACAACATAGTCACCTGCGATTGGCTGTCTAATGCATCTTAAAACACGTC
>JACXGM010024638.1:5173-15749 GCA_016801145.1 Umbra pygmaea
TGTGTGTGTGTGTGTGTGTGTGTGTGTGTGTGTGTGTGTGTGTGTGTGTGTGTGTGTGTGTGTGTGTGTGTGTGTGTGTGTGTGTGTGTGTGTGTGTGTGTGTGTGTGTGTGTGTGTGTGTGTGTGTGTGTGTGTGTGTGTGTGTGTGTGTGTGTGACAACGAAACATTGCACTGGCAGTTCTATTCTTTGATAAAATGGGTAGGCTACTACGAGAAGGGTGTCCGACATTTACAGAGTCATATATCGAAAAATTAAGGCAATGATCACACTTCATCCAAATTCCTACACAGGGTCAAATTCTGGGTCATTAGATGCTGATTACTGCAATGAACTTTCAGCCAGACCCTCCACGTGAAAAGGTAAATAATCAAATATTAATCAACGCTAGCATTTTCACCTAGGTTAGCCAAGACTTAAATCACTGGCAAAAGACTGTATGTAACGTAGTCATAGCAATCTAGGCATGTAAAGTCAATCTTCACACTTTGATACCGATCAACCAATGGGAAAAAGGTGACACTGTGACATACTTTGATTGACAGACTCCTCATTTGCTTAAGGATGCACATCCAGGGCACGAAGCTCCCGTTCCACCACATCCCAAAGATGCTCCATTGGGTTGAGATCTGGTGACTGTGGGGGCCATTTTAGTACAGTGAACTCATTGTCATGTTCAAGAAACCAATTTGAAATGATTTGAGCTTTGTGACATGGTGCATTATCCTGCCCAAAGTAGCCGAGAAGAGGATGGGTACATGGTGGCCATAAGGGGATGGACATGTCAGAAACAATGCTCAGGTAGGCCGTGGCATTTAAATGATGCCCAATTGGCACTAAAGGGCCTAAAGTGTGCCAAGAAAACATCCCCCAAACAATTACACCACCACCACCAGCCTGCACAGTGGTAACAAGGCATGATGGATCCATGTTCTCATTCTGTTTACGCCAAATTCTGACTCTACCATCTGAATGTCTCAACAGAAATCGAGACTCATCAGACCAGGCAACATTTTTCCAGTCTTCAACTGTATAATTTTGGTGTGCTCTTGCAAATTGTAGCCTCTTTTTCCTATTTGTAGTGGAAATGAGTGGTACCCGGTGGGGTCTTCTGCTGTTGTAGCCCATCCGTTTCAAGGTTGTGCGTGTTGTGGCTTCACAAATGCTTTGCTGCATACCTCGGTTGTAACGAGTGGTTATTTCAGTCAAAGTTGCCCTTCTATCAGCTTGAAGCAGTCTGCCCATTCTCCTCTGACGTCTAGCATCAACAAGGCATTTATCTCCCACAGGACTGCCGCATACTGGATGTTTTTCCCTTTTCACACCATTCTTTGTAAACTATAGAAATGGTTATGCGTGAAAATTCCAGTACCAGAGCAGATTGTGAAATACGCAGACCAGCCCGTCTGGCACCAACAACCCTGCCACGCTCAAAATTAAATCACCTTTCTTTCCCATTCTGACATTCAGTTCAGAGTTCAGGAGATTGTCTTGACCAGGACCACACCCCTAAATTCATTGAAGCAACTGCCATGTGATTGGTTTAGTAGATCATTGCATTAAGGAGAAAGTGAACGGGTGTTCCTAATAATCCTTTAGGTGAGTGTATTTATTTATTTATTATTTTGGCAGACTTCGTACTCCATACTAGTGTACAGTAGCTCAAATTGCTGAAAGGTTTTATGCTGGTTTTGATAGAAAGGTGTCAAAACACACAGTGCATCACACTTTATTGTGTATGGGCTGCTTGTTTTGGTGGCATCAGGGGGACATACACAATAGTAGGCTGGTGGTCATAATGTTAAAGTTGATCGGTGTACAGTATATAACATATAAATAGAACTTCTTTACAGACAATCACAAAATAGCAGACTTGGATGATTTCGTAATGTGTGATTCCAGAGTGTCATAGATCATGTGATGCATTGAGTACATAAGCATCTAGAGGTGTGCATCTCTGTGACATCACTAGACCAATGCACCTTATCAACTACTCATTGGATACCTTTGAGCGTGTGTTTGTGCCTGTCAGCGTCCGATTGAATCATATCTTGGTAAAGTTCAAAGGAGGATTAATAAATGTAAATAAATGTATTATGTTTATTTTGCCATTTTTATAAATTGGAAAAAGGAGAAAAGGGAAAACTAATTAAGTTAAGCATGCATGTGTGTGCGTGAATTAGGCAACCTTTGCCTGGCCCCTTGGTGGGTAAGTGAAAAGTCATATGAGGGCCGGAACCAGCTGTTCTAATTTGGGTATTTTGAGAGCAGATCATTAGCACACGTGTCTTGGGTTTCGCTCTGACTCCTCTCCACTTGAGAAGGCAGTGAGGCACTTCACCAGATACCCTCCCTGCCCGAGCTCTTACCCCTAACTTCCGTGCTCCAGCACCCCACCCCCACACTCCCCACCATGACACCTCACCCTCGCAGCTGCACCCACCCCAACAGCTAATCCCTACCTGCCCAACTGTTGCCCATGAGTAGGATCTACATCATCCGTGATTGTGTCATCCACACCCCATTACTCATAGCTTTTATCTTTACAGATTTTAATGTACCATGTGTTTACAGACCACCTAGCAGGTGGATTTGCTTCAATACATGGGAATGATTATTTCCCATTGTAAAATCTTGCTTTTCATATTGGGCTACATTTTGCTGGTATTTTGTTATACATCAGCTGTTTACTGAAAATGGGTGAGGGTCCTTCATTTGAATAAAATAACAATTTGTGTATTACCAAGTGTGGGGTTGGGGACATACCTATACAGGTAAAAACTAATTGATAGGGAACACATCTATTACAAACACCCACACTTCACCCACAAGGTGACCACGGATGAAAAATGTCATTTTTGACAAGTATACTTTACCCAACATGTTGCCTATTAGCCTCCAAAGGATCTGAAATCACATGAATGCAACTGATATTTTTAGATTTGAGAATGAGACAAATATTAATATTCACAAAGTTTGCTGCCGGAGTGTTGATGATGGCAATTTGCATATACTCCAGAATGTCATGAAGAGTGATCAGATGAATTCCAATGAATTGCAAATTCCCCCTTTTCCATGAAAATGAACATAATCTCCCCCAAAAAACATTTCCACTGCATTTCATCCCTGCCAAAAAAGGACCAGCTGCCATCATGTCAGTGATTGTCTCGTTAAGGAAGGTAAAAGTGTTGACAAGGACATGGCTGATTGAGTTAGAATCAGCTTTAAAAGGAGCGTGCTACTTGAAATCATTGTCCTTCCTCTGTCAACCATGGTTACCTGCAAGGAAACACGTGCCGTCATTATTGCTTTGCTCAAAAAGGGCTTCACAGGCAAGGATTTTGCTGCTAGTAAGATTGCACCTAATTCAATCATTTATCGGATCATTGAGAACTTCAAGGAGAGAGGTTCAATTGCTGTGAATAAGGTGTCAGGGTGCCCAAGAAAATCCAGCAAGCGCCAGGACTGTTTCCTAAAGTTGATTCAGCTTATAGGAATTATAAATGGACGGTTGTTTTTTTTATTGATTTAACAATTTCCCTTGTCAAAACATTCCATTATTACTTTCTTCTATAGCTGGTAGAGCGAAACAGCGCCCCTCTGCCACTGCGTGGGTGGTGCAGTCCTGTCTGTGCTCTGTCTAGTGGGCAGTATACAGTTAAATGCTAGAAACGCTTAAAATGTAAAAAAAAAAAAGACATTTTCAGCCAATCAGAATTAGACTAGGTTTTACCGAGCTCGACATTGAATGGTCAATTCATCGTAAAGAAAAAACCACGGCAGGCCAAGTTGAACCTGGTTTCTCACCAATCACATGCCTTAGACATGTAACGAGTCATCAGCTACTGAGCTACTACAGTCAGCTAGCAGCTCTGGCAACAAGGGGAAGTTTGTGGAGCTAGCTAGTGCAAGCTTTCACCGAGTTTGATAACACCGTAATAGAGCACCTAGCATGAGCTACTACATTTACGTGTATGTCAAAGACAATTCAGAATGACATAATTTCAGCATTTGATTAGTCTATTGATCATTATACTCTTCGACTTAAGGAATTTGTTTCAACAGTCATTATGTTATTATAAGGCAACATAGGCGCCGATACCGTGCGTACTCCGGAGCTCGAGCACACACGTCGTGTGCCAGAATGCCCGTAGGCTACATTCATTTAAAGTTAACATTGCAGTTGTTGCTGAGTGGAGCGGTGGCATTGATTCCTAATTTCCCACGAAGCTGATCGCGGTTACGTGTCAGGTAAACTTTTAATCTCAAATCCTATCTGTATTTGTGAGAAGTGTTGCTGTCCTGAATTGAAAGATAGATAGTCCATTTCCTAAGGTTCTGATTTTTGAAATGCAAACATTTTTTCCTTCTTTACTATTTAAAGGGTGTGCACGCCCGTGAGAACCCACAGAGGAAAACATAAATTTGGGCCTATGTAAGGCAATATAAATATGATTTCCATACAAACCTCACTGGCTTCCTCTGTAAATATTGCCACGCACTGCCACTGCCAAGCATTGATCATGCAAGAATGGGCTGCCATCAGTCAGGATGTGGCCCAGAAGTTAATTGATAGCATGCCAGGCCAGATTGCAAAGGTCTTGAAAAAAAGGGTCAACACTGCAAACACTGACTTTGCATAAACTTAATGTAATTGTCCATAAAAGCCTTTGACACTTTGGAATACTTGTAATTATACTTCAGTATACCATAGTAACTACTAACAAAAATATTTAAGAACACTGAGCAGCAAACTTTGTGGAGCCCAATACTTGTGGCATTCTCAGAAATTTTGACCACGACTGTACATGTGGAAAGAACAGTTTAGCGCTGGGATTTCCAACTGTCTGTCAAATGCGTCTCCGCCCCTTCAATTAAACCATTGGTTAATTTGCAAATCAGGTATTTCCTCATTGGTCCGTTTTTTGTCAACACAAAGGATGCCCCTCCTACCCTTGCCCTGTCGGTGTTGTTAAACTGGGTGAGGTTCTATGAAAGAGGAAAAAGTAAATAATTTAAATGTCTCAAATGTCATTCTTTCTAGCCAGCGTTCCTAGCGAACTCGTTTGTTGAGACAGAAGCTAAGTTAGTGAGATCAGACGAGGCCCGTAGCGAATCCAACGGCGCTTAAATAGGGTTTATGAGTATTCTGACATTAGCCAGCTAGCTAAAAACGTTGGTCATTCATTCATCTTCAGCCGCTGGCGATGGGATGGTCTTCTTCTTTTGTGTTAGCTTAACGTTACTATGGCTAGCTAGCTTCGGCTTGTTCATTTGACAGCAGTCCGCTCGACTAAGCTGCAGCAGGCAGCATGTAACTCGTCACCTGTTCGATCAAGACAAAGAAGATGCGCACTCATCCAAAGGAAGCACATTCGTCTTAAAACTCGAGTTTACATAATCAGGGCGTACGGACACTGATCTAGACGTTATCATTGGGGAAACGGGTTTGGTAGCTAGGCTGGCTAGCAAAAGCGAAAGCTAGCGTAGATACATTTGGATGCAGGTGCAAAATGGCATCAACAAAGGCAAAGGTTGGTATAATCAATGACAGCAACACTGTACGCGAGAGTGCTAAGACCGGTGCGAGCAGTCCCTTGTTGGCAGGAGCAGCATCGTTATCATTAAACAACCGGACATACTCGCTTGATGACCTGGACACCATCGCCACAGTCGGTAAGTTTAGAGAACTAGCTAGCAGGATGTTATCGTACACACTGCTGGCCGAAGTGCTGCTCACAGTATCCTGCCAGGCAGCTGCGGGTTCATGTTTTAGACTCGTGGCAGACAGAAAACCAAGGCCACTATTGGATCTGCCATTCCATGATACTGTATAAGGTCATGACCATGAGACATGGTGATATGATCAATATTCCAGAATATATAGAAAGGGCATTTCATTTCAGTCAAGTTTAGTTATTGTGGTCATCTTAATGTTCCACAATAACTATAAGCTATGGTCAACATTTTGATGGTATTAAGAGATTAAGGGAAATCTAAGGCTCAGCGCTGGGTACGTGGTTTAATAAACGAACAGTCAAAGTTCTTTAAGTGAAGGGCTAATGGAGAATCTTTAAATGTTATAATCCGACGTGCTAGATTAAAACACCTACCTTATGTATGAATAAAGATTAACATGATTTCTGAAAAGCAGTTTATTGTTTGGTAAAAGTGTTGGACCATATAAGGTATACTACTTATGGATCCACTGTATAGATTACAGTACATCATTGTCACCTTTATATGTGGTTGAGTCTGAATCAGTTATAATTAGCAGTCAGTTGTTGTTCTGCTCACACCTGTATGGGCATGTATGCCAAATTACTTTCACTTTATGGGTTTTCCTTGGAAGACTCAAGTATACTGTAGTTTCCAATGAGGAAAATGTATATTACCCTTCAGGAATACTATGAAATAGTTTATAATTGATAACAGATTTTCTGAAAACTTTGTCAATTTTGTGCTTCCATATTAGAAAATTATGTGGTTGGATCATCAAAGTTACTCGTTAAGGATTTGTTTACTACTTTGTGTAGAATGGAATGAAAACAATCTCACTTCTATCAGCATGTGAAGGTGTTTTCAGTTTCACCCTTTAATACCAATATTGCGTTTTTACAACACTTACAAATCTAACTCTGGTTCATAATGTGTGTTTCTTTTTTTTGTGGTTTTCACATGGCTTGATGGGTGGAGAACCCTGTGGTGAGTAATAATGACAGTCAGCAAGAATGTCAGAGCAACATTCTCTACCACAGCATTGAACACTTACTGATAACCAAGAGCACTGAATATTTTACAGAGTTCATATTTGAGGAAATGCTTCTTATCTAAATCTTAGGGGACAGCATAAAATCATCCAGTTTGCAAAGCCGTTTCAATAGGTGTAATGTCATTACAACCAGTTACTGTAAATATAAGGATTAAAACATTTATAATTAAATTAATAAGTCAATATTAAAATAATGTGATACCTTGCTTTCCAATTCCATTTTAAGATTTAAACTTAGGAAATGTTTCATGCTTAGGAAACTTTGAGGCTTTCTCCTACATCAAGAGACGTGTCCACTGGTCAAGTGCATTGAATAGCATCAACCTAATATTGAGTATTCAAAGTCTTGCCTTGTTCAGTCCAATATTCAGCCTCCGTCAAAACAAACAACACCAGCTTATCGAACTTCGTTCCTAAAAAATAGAACAAGGCCAGTTCTTCAATTAAAATATAAGAAGGCTTAGCAACCAGCAGACCAAGCATCTAAAGCGATAACTATGCACCTTTGTTGTGAAAAAAAGTGTAGGCCTAGCTGTTTCCCAGTTTAATTTAAGTCCCACTTGGGTCAAAAATAGCTATGTTCATTTTCATGTTACGTTTTCAAGTTGGCTACGTCTCTGATTTTTGCATTCGAAATAGCTTACTTTGGTCTTGAGAGAGAATTTTTTTGCCATGACTGACATATAGCCTTGATTTTTAATTAAAATGAACTGGCCAGTATTCTGCAGTCTACACTGTGCATTATTCACTGCAGGCCTCTGCCTTAGGAATTCTTCAGGAGAAAAGTGTAAACTGAGCATGACCAAAACGACGTATCACATAGCAAAATTAAATCACCAGAAATGTCTGGTTGCAGTCAGTCCACATCTTGAAAAGAGAGAGTATTTATTTGCATGTGGCTTAGGAGATTAAGTGAAGAAGTAAAACCAGATAAGGTGTTCAACAATCCTAGCAGTGTTTTCTGCTCTCACAAGAGTCTCACTTGTGGATAAGGACCACTACATTCACGATACATAATTGCTGCCAGGTAGGATGTAGTAATTTATTAGGACCCCCATGAACTAATAAGCATAATCATATCATGCTCACATAGAACATGCATTTGTACAAAACATAAATACTGGTCTTAATCAAGATTTAACTGTTGAAACTAATTATGTGTATATGTTTCCTTATTGTTAGCCTACTTGGTTTGCCAAATACCAATGTTCTTTTTGTAAAGTCAGTTGACAAAAGCAACTACGGTACAGTTAAGTCTCTACAAGTCATACAGCATGTAGGCCTTGAACTTAGCCTTTAGTAGTTACAAATGTGAAGATAAACTTTACTATGACCCAAAGGATAGAAAATATCTACCTGACAGGTGTCTAACCTTTCTCTCATGGTGTCGGGAAGACAGTGAGTAAGAGGACAAGACTTGTTTTTTGCGTTTTGTTTACTAGCTTCCTATTAGATTACTATGGAGACGGAGAGCAGGGTAGGACAAAGGTTCCTTGTAGGAGGTAAGGCCAACATTCCATTACTCTGTTCTTGCTTCTGGGATCATGAGTCAGTGTTGGCTCTTCCTCTTCTGCCGTTCTCCTCACACTGAAGTCTGACTAGGTACTAGGTTGGGGGGAATTTGGTTCTCCTGTCAACCCTTTTGAAGGGAATTGAAAAAGTACTGAAGAATGAGGGAACGGTGTGTGACAATTGAACTTTTAAAATGGAGGGATAAAACAATAAGAAAATGTCAGTCTGATATCAAGATCTGCATTTTATACCGGTAGCTACCATTGATGATCACGGTTCAGGTGTTGCGGAAATTAAATGAATTGGTTGTGCAGCTGAAACCATTGTTTGAATGTGTGTTTGTGTGTTTGTGTGTGTTTTGTATATTGGTGTTTAAAGAAAGCGATGCCTGACCATCTTGTCTAAAAACGGAGCCCATCCCCCCACAGGCACAGGAACATTTGGCCGGGTGTTTCTGGTCAGAGACAAGAAGAGCAGAGCTTTCTACGCTCTGAAGGCCATGAAGATCCCGGACGTGATCCGACTGAAACAGGAGCAGCACGTCCACAATGAGAAGGAGGTCCTGACCGAGGTCAACCACCCCTTCCTCATCAGACTGTGAGTAACAACACAACATACAGAGGATTACACATGCAGTCTGGGGGGGGGGCGTATGTATAATACTATAATTATCTGTGCATACATTCTAATTAGAATCACTGTAGTACCTCAGTTAGCAATGAAATTCCTGGGACATCAGGACATTTGCCATAAATCGACCATAAAAGGCGTGGTACATGATTTTCGGAGACCCTTAGGCTCAGCAGCACCACTTTTACAAACAGTGGCCAGAAATCTCAGTGTAATTGAATGGGCCTTTTTATAACAAAGGTTTTCTCCACTATGTAGTCGACAACTGAGCTCTTTGTAAAACCATCCTCAGGGCCAGCTGAAGCGACTTTGGCAGATGATTTGAATTGTAACCGTCATTGGCCACCTGTGGCCGGTTCCTTACTCCAATATCCTGGGTATATTTTTGCCCTTGTTGCAACATTACCTTTTTTTTGTGGGGATTAGTATCCGGTTTTCTCCCCACGCAATTTCTCATGTCCAATTCTCCTCATAGTCTTGTCTTGTTGGCAACCCCTCTCAAGTACAGGATGATTGAAGATCAATCACATGCTTCCCCAGAGTCAGTATATACTCTGACCCAGACGTAGCCATCACAATTTGGCCCTTGTCAAAGTCACACAAATCCTTACTGCTTTTAACACATCAACACTGAGGACAAAATGTTCACCTAATGTTCTGCCTAAATGAAAAACGGGCAAGCGTAACGATTTAAGAGACTTTGCACGTGGGGAGCGAAGGCTGGCCCGTGTGGTCCGATCCAACAGACAAGCATAGTAGCTGAAATTGCTGAAAAATTAATGCTGGTTTTGATAGAAAGGTGTCAGAACACACAGTGCATTGCAGTTTGTTGCGTATGGGGCTGCTGTTTGGCTGCAAAATAGGGACCTACACAATATTAGCCAGATTAATTTGCAAAGACATGGGTGATTTTAATATTAGCATTAGTGCTGGGCGGTATACCGGTTCACACCGAATACCGGTATTTATTTTCGTCATGATATGAATTTTTTATACCGCCATACCGGTGTATTTAAATAGACAACGTCCGGAAAGCAGCGCCTTTGCGACACTGCTGAATACATTAAATTCCAACCTGGAAAGCTGTTTGATTCATATAGCCTACTCTACTATTTGGGTGGGCTTTTATGTCAATCTGGGTGCAATCTACAGTAGCTACTATAGAATTCGACAGGAGGAATGCCCAAGACAGAACGCGAATGTAGCTTCTGTAGAATATACAGCAGGAGGAATGCCCTCGAACAAGCCGAAATCATGGTAAACATTCATCTTCTTTGTCAGCAGAAACAGGCATATAAAAAAGTTTTGTCTCTAAAGTTTAAAACAATTGAATTTCTAGTGGAAAATGGATACTGAAGTTGTGCTTTCTTTCTTCAGTGAAAGCATACAACCGATAGTTTGTTAGTTACTGTTCGGGCGGGTGAACACCATGTTACAATTAATAAAATTATGAATATTCATTCTCGGTTTTCGGATAATAAAACACTTTAGCATTCGTAACTGCATTTACTTTGCAAGTCTAAGGATTTGGCCAACTGGTATATTCTGTATGATGTGTCTAGGATTATTACTGTCTGCTCGTAAAAGTGTTATACTCTGCGACTTGAGTTAGATGGTATAGTTTCCAAAATATCAACGTTGTATAAAGGGCAATGTCTAAAAT
>JACXGM010024639.1:0-15649 GCA_016801145.1 Umbra pygmaea
TGCGTGTGTGTGTGTGTGTGTGTGTGCGCATTTGTTCTGGGCATGCCTATTTGCATACATGCTTTTCTGTATGTGTGTGTTGGTCTTCCTGTGTTTTCCACCCTGTGTACAGTACGTGTTTGTATTTGTGTGTCCTGTATACGTGTGTGTGTGGGTGTGTGTAATAAGAGATCTGTTAATTAACTAGCAGCGCTGTGCTCCTGGCGCGGTGCGGATCAAAGGGGGTCTGTGGCCAGCGGCCCCCGCTGTGAGAAAGATGAAATACAGCTCCTACTTTAAAGACTTCCTGTCATTAGGACAGACCGCGTCACGTCTCCCCTCTTCCCTTGCTGCCAGCGAGGCCCAGCTAGGCCTTCTCTCTCTCTGTTCTCTCCTCTTTTCTCCCCAAAACAATCAACACAATGACAGCCCCAAAGCCCCCGCTAACAAAGAACCAGCTATTTACAACAGACAGCACATGACACACAGCACACAACACACAGCAAGCTACACACAGCAAGCTACACACAGCACGCTACACACAGCATGCTTAACACAGCACACAACACACAGCACGATACACACAGCACACAACACACAGCACGCAACACACAGCACGCAACACACAGCTCGCAACACACAGCACGCTACACACAGCACGCAACACACAGCTCACAACACACTACACAAAGCCCACAGTGTGTAGGGGAGGTAGTGCGTGCATGTGTGTGTAGTTTGACAGACTGTATTAGGACTAGAGGTCTTCATAAGGCCAATAATAGCTGACAAAAGTGCCCATATTACATTACATGTTCCAGTTGTTTATACGCAATGACTGAATGCATACGATCAGATGTTCAAGCTATCATCCCAGAACCATGAACCATTTCCTATCCAAGGATCCAAGCACACATTCTACTTGCTTCAACTCAATTTATGATTCCAGTTCATGTTGCAAAAACATTACACACAACTCTCAAGGTTGTCTTTGAGAAAACACCTTTGCCATTTGTGAGTCACCAGACAGAACTCAAAGTGCCAAAGCACTATAACACACGTCACCAGTACAAACCCAGTTAACCAAACTGTGCACACAGTTCTCTTGTTCTGTCAACAATAAGAAAAGGAAAAAGGAAGATTGTTCAGAAGAAATGGAGCAGCAAAGAGTAGAAAGGAGAAGAGGTAGGGGAGGTAGGGGAGGACATAGAGGACCAGGACAATGAAGGTGAGGGAATATTTCAAATGAAATTCTGTAAAGCCACAATGGTTGATGGTGTAGTCAACCATGGGATGATTATGTAGAAGCTGGGCAGTGAGTGCATTCCAATGTGAGCCGCTTTACTGTGGCAGGAATCATCAGGACATTCAGGCCTACCAACCGGTGAGTGGGAATTAAATTGTACCAGGGACAAGATTTCGCTTTCAAAGATCAACAAGTGTACTGTGGCACGTGACAATGTATTGTTTCATACAGGGTTGAGAGGACGAGAATGAGAACAAAGAAGAGAAGGTAGAGGACGAGTGTGAAGAAGAGGTGGCAGGACAGTTGACTCTGATGAGATAAGGGCTACGTTAATTGATCAGGTTATCAACCACCGGTTAACCATGAGGAAGGCTAGACTGAAGGTCCAGACCAACTTGAGTCGAGTTACAGTGGCATCCATAATTCAAACCTTTAGAAAACAGAACAGGTATAAAACTATCTACTGGAAACTTCAGTATTACTGTATAATATTGTATTACATAAACATTTGCTGGTCTAAGCTGCCCGTTTACTGCACTGCATTGTAGGAGTGGATGGCAACAGTACTGTATTACCTGTCAAACGTCTGTACTCGACCTCACACACTGTTTTTGAATCTTCTACAGAGTGGAAAGATGGCAATTGTGGGTTTTGCCCAACAATGCCATTAAGATTTGGGAGGTAAGAGATCACATAATGAATGATGCAGGAGTATTCCGCAACATCGATGCAGTTAGCCTGTCAACATTGCAACACATCTTCCAGCGGCAGAGAGTTACAATGAAACAAGTGTACAAGTTGCCATTTGAGAGAAACTCTGAAATAGTCAAAGATCTGCAATGTGACTTTTTATGAATGTTAGTATGCAACACCACTTCCAGGACTTCAACTTGCAGATCCAGATTATTGGACTGTACCATGTTTACTGATCTATAAAATCCCTTGTCTGTCACAGAGAATATTGGAGATGGATGCTCATGTGATTCTCCATGAGTATATTTACATAGATGAGGTTGGCTTCAACCTCACCAAATCCAGGCGAGGGGGAGGAATGTAATTGGACAGAGGGCCATCATCAATGTCCCTGGACAGCTTGGGGGAAATGGCTGTGTGTACTGCCATCATGCACAATGGTGTCCTCCACCACCATGCCACACTTGGTCTTTATAACACTGCCCATATACTTACTATGCTGGACGCAATCTGCTTGTCAAAGATCCAGATCATAATCCAAATCCAGAGTGGACCTCATTTGTGGTAATATGGGACAATGTAAGTTTTCACTGGAGGATGTATGCACCTTGGTACTGGTCTTTTGACACCAAACCACTCCACAAAGTATCTTTCCTATACAACTTCTACTTTTGTTTTACATATGTTTATGGTTTCAGTACAAATTCCCAAATGGCATATGGTTTTGTCTTTGTATTCTGTACAATGGTAATTAGAGTAATACTTTAAAAAAGTAAATATTCAGTTCCACCATCTCAGTAGTGTTCAACCCCTCAACAGATTTACTTTCACTAAAACATTGTATGGAACTTTACATTTCAGTTTATGAATGCTTTAGATTTTGAACCACAGTGTGTACATGTATATCCAGAAATGTACTTAAATGTTAAAGTGTTTGCTATTTGATGCAAATACTTGATTTAGAAATGTGTTTATGGTATTTTGAAAGCATTGTTTCATCTTGCAGGGGATTTGAGGAATTTTGCATTTTGTGTGTGCAATTTTGGGATTTATGTGTAGAGGTTTAACAAAATAAGTCCTAGTTCCAGAAAAATAGTATTTCCAACCCCAGGCCACACTACTTATCCTGTCATATGGGACAATGTGAGCTTCCACCATGCAGCCCTAATCCAAGAATGGTTCACCAACCACCCCTAGATCCAAATGATTTTCCTTCCACCATATTCCCCCTTCCTCAATCCAATTGTGGAAATTTTCTTGCTTGGAAATGGAAGGTGTATGATCAGAACTTGTTGCCAAATCAACATGACAGGCAAGACAATGCCTGAGGTATCTGTGTTTCTTTTGTGTGTTGCTTGATGATACCAAATGTATATGTTACGTATGAATCCATTTATAATTTTGGAGTGGTCAGGATCATACATAAGGGCCAAGGTTACAATTAGTTTAGGGTTATAATTAAGGATACTTTAATGTTCGGGCATTGTAGGTTATTGTGTATTATGAAGACAGAGTGGTCTCTTAATAGCTAGCACCTCTACATGGGCTACATCAAACAATGTAGGCTATGCATTTTAAGTGTCACATACACACCTGTGGAGGCCTTGTGCCTACAGGCTGTTCTGACCATCTCTCTCCTGACAAAGCAGCATTGTAAAATAGCCAACTTGCAAACATTGGGTTTACTCAATTGTTTATGTTGAATGAACAACTATTTAGGAAATATTACGCTTACATGCAATACTCAGTGAATCCAACACACTGTTCTACAAGTTGGCTGAACTATGAATAAGATATTGAGTGAACCAATAATTTTGTAAATGTATAAAAACAAGTTCAGTTAGAAAGGAAAAATGTGTTCACTCCACTTTGAAAATACTGTCACGTTGACACAAAATGTGAAGTTATGAGTACATCAATTTTGAACGTTCCTAGAGAATTGTGGGTAACTTAACATTTGTAGATTCAAAGACGGTTTAACATAATCCTTTTAATATTTGATGGAAGAAAAGTACATATATATATATTGGTATTACATGACTTGCTGTGCCATGAGGTATTATGGATCATGATGAACAGGTTTCAAAACCATAACACAAATTGTCTTTCAATGATTAGACCATCGACGGCTATAGTGCTTTTGCACATAAAAATTTCACTCATCTGGTGTCCAAAATCTGAATGTGTCCCTCAATGATGACAATCAGATGTCTTTGGGCCTCCGGGAGCAGAGCATTCTGTATTTTAGAAGTTACTTACATTTTTAAGTTCACTCAACCAGATGCTAAGTTGAAATGCATTCAATAACTTTGTTGGAACTAATCAATAAAATGAAGATAAAACTACAAATACTGTATTTAGTTTGAAGAACTAATTGCTTTAAGTTTAAACTTTCATTTGAGTTGAGGGAACTGAACAGACTTTGTTGGTTCAACATAAACATCACTTCATTAGACAAAAATAGTATGTTGATTCAATGGTTTACCATCAGTCATGCAAGTCAACTTGTCATTTGAATTTGGACAAAATGAAGTGTGTGGAAATAACTTGAGATGCTTTGCTTAACTTTATCAAAATTTTAAGGCAACCAGGTAACTTATTTTTTGTTCAGTCAACTTGTAATATTTTTCAGTGTGGTAGGGCTAACAAGAAAGTTTCAAAACACACATTAGCATCATCATCTCCTTATCTGTCTCTCTTCTCAGTATCAGGAATTCACTTCAGAATAAGATGTTTAAATTCACTCCAGTCTTAATACATTTAATTTCTTCAAAATACAATTTTAATTGACATAAATCTGATATTATATATTAAATTACTTTTGATAATAAGGTTAATTTGGGGAATTGTTACTACATTTTGTGAAATAGAAAAGAAATTCTGATGTACTTACTCAAACTCTGACCCTGTCTACTCATAAAAACACTGCAATAGATCATGGAGGTATTTTGACAGAATAATTGTTCCAGAAAGAAATTATTGTTTAGCTTCCACCCCCTGAAGACTCATACAGGTTGCTAATACATAACCACATGTGGAAACATAAAGTAGAGAAATAAAACATGTTATTACCAAGGTGTTGGTTAAATAGGAAATGCCTGTAGAAAAAAACGTTTCAGCCTATGCAAGCTGTTTAACATGTTCTCTTTATCTGTTGTTTGCTTATTCCAGGGAAACTGTGTTAGAATCCAACCGTCAACATTATTTAGATATGCACATGGCCATTACTGGAGAGCTAAATTTTCTGTTCATATCAGCATGTTTGCTAGCTATGTTTATGCAGTAATTAAAATGCTGTCATTAATTCATCATAGAAATAGAAACACTTAGCATCTGAAATGTGCAAATGTAACTGTTAAATAAATGTATTTATTAGAAAGGGACTTACTTATGGTATCTTTTAAGTTACTACTCCAACCTTCACTCCCAAACGCAAACCTACTTCAAACTAAATTTGCTCACCACTGCCCCAAGTGGCAGTTATTCCAAGAGATATTTTGACGTTTAGTGGACCTGGACAACATTGATTCATGGTGAAATAACCACTCCACTCACTCTCATCTTTCTCCTCAGCCCTCAGCACCAATAACACTAGAGTCAGTGTGTCCTTGTGCATGTTCTACATGGTGACAATACAGCAAGCTCTGATCCAGAGCATGACATAAATTATTTACAAACTTTATCTTGTCCTCTTCAAATCCTTCCCATGTTTTCTCATTGAACTCCAGTTCTGGTATTACACACACGCTGTTCCACACTGTTAGATGTTAAACACCCTGAATAATTCTGTTCCATGCCTGTCTGTAGTCATAAGTCTCACACACACAAATTCACGCACACACGCTTCCCATTTTCAACACAGCAGCTACAGGCCTCTGAAGACTGTTTCTGCTTGTGTGAACATGTGAAGGGCGAGAGAGGGCGTTAAAACAAAAGGAGAGAAGACAATCGTCAGCATGGCTCCTGACAAGCGTATGAGTGCTAATTAATTTGATTAGAAAGAGGCAAATCCATGATCTGACTTCATACTCTCTCTCTCTCTCTCTCTCTCTCTCTCTCTCTCTCTTCTTCTCTTGCTCTCTCACTCCCTCTAATCCTCTCATTCTTTCTCTCTTTCTCTCTCACTCTGTCTTCTCCTCCATTTGTGGCACTGGCAGTTGGCACTGGCTGGCAGTGTCTTCACCAGCAAACTGACACAACTTGACAGGAGCTCATCCTAGAGAACTGGACGCTCTGGCGTCGCCCTCAACTGCAAGAGCTTGATAATTATCGCAGCTAGATACAGCCCATACTGTTTCAGCTGTTCACGGTTCCTTTTCTCTCCATCTCTCAGTCCCTACCTTTCAATAATTTATCCTCCCACTTCCATAAATGCCCTATTCATCCCATCTTTTGGAAAGCATTCACTTTTCTTTTGCTGTGCCCTGGATGTGTTCTGTTCTCAATAGGTGATAACAAAAGTCTTTGCTATTATACTCAATTAACATCACCTAACCTTCCTCTAATTTGTGTGTTTAACATAAAGTACAGTAGATCAACACACAAGCATACAAGTGCACACAGAAGTACCTTTGGTCCAATTCTAAATGAATAGTACCCTGGATAAAGTGAAATATAGTTAACTTAAACCTGCACTATGTAACTTTTTCGAAACCTACAAAAATACAAAAAACATGTTTTAGGACTAGTAAACGTTAGGAACTATCATATTGAATTCAGGTGTTAAAACAACATCTTAAACAATACAAAATACAGACAATAGTAGAATAGCTAAATCAACGTTTCTCTAAATAATAATGTGTAAATTGGTTATATTGTCCCTGTATTATTCCTGTGTTCATTAAAAAAACCATAAACAAATCTTCGGAAAAAATAATGATTTGCAGCCCTGTTTTCAATACTTGTGGAACCTTCTGTGATGAGTCGTAGAATAGGAAACAAGTGCGGGTGTCAAAGAATATAATGTTTAATCCGGAAGGGTACCAGGCATAGACAGCATTTATACAAATAAGAATGAAACAAGCCAGCAGACTCTAACACAGGGATGTATTAACAGACAACGCAAAGTCACACTCTCATGGTATATATAAGAAAGAATATGTGCGCAATCAGTAAGTCACAGGCTACCATAAAGATAGGCAGAGTATGAGTTCCAAGGCACCAGCGGGATAGCCTCCCATAGAGTGGGATAGATTCCAGCAGAAACAACCGGACCAACGTAACATGATAATGAATCCAGAGAATGTAATCCCCAAGAATTCCGTGGAAGGTAGAGCGACGCACCCCACCGGTTCTCGGTTGGGATGCGACACCTTCGTTGTGCGTAACGTTTGGAATCACCCAGAAATGGTCATGTTTTTTATATAAATTCATACTTTCATTGACCAAGGTGGCATTACATTGTTTAAAATACATATCCAATACATTACCAATATTGCAAATGTCTATCACTGTTGGAAATTACTGATTTATAATTATTCACATTCAACGGAAAAGCAACATTTTCAGGCCAAATTGTGGACATTTGGCCTTGTTAAAGTCAACAGCACCGTGACATGTAAGCTAAAAACGTGGTTGGGATCTAGTTTCATCCAGGAGGCAAAAACTTGGCCAAAAGTGGATCCCCCAAAGAGAAGCATTTCCTCTGATCCACAGATTTCACTTGACTTCCTGGGTTAGCGATCTGTGACAAAACCAGCGGTATGTGTTGGCAGGGTATGCATCTTCAACTCATAACTCCGATCTGATACAACAACAATCTGGGCTGAAAAAGACCAAAGAAAGAGTATTGAGGATACATTCTTAAAAGAGGCGTGGTCTAAGACGCGTCTGTATTCACCAAACGTATCCTATCTTTTTCTAAAGTCTCTGTAATACCTTGCAAGATGTGGGTGCAGGAAAGGTCTGTAAAAATAACGATTACTTGTCAAAAAAAATCTCAGTGACTTTCATAGTATAAAGAAAACTTTCCCCCAAATAATTAAGAGTACCATATGGCTTAATGTATTCATTATTCTATTATTTTTAACAAATTAATATCAAAAGTCCTCATAAATGAACTCTTTAACTCTATCTAAGATGCACTCATACAGTATGTTTCACTTCATATCCTTACTCTCTCTCTCCCTCTGTCTTTCATTCTCCTTTCCTCCCTCTCATCCCTCATTCCAGATCAATGCTCACAGAAAGAACTTGATCTAGCACAAAGCACCCTGGGTCTCTGACGTTTCTGTGTGAGCCCAAGACAATACATCTATCTCTACGGGGACCTGAAAGAGAGTTCATTACTGGAGAAAGACTCATATATTTCCTCTAGGACATAAAAGAGCATTGTAACTCCTCTGTTGTATTCTCACCCTACACAAAACGTGTCAGACCCCTCAAAAGAATTCCGATCATCACAAGAAACGAAAGATCATCCGGGGAAAAATAAAGTGAGAAAATGGAAAGACCATTGTAGGATAGAAAAGCTGAAAGTGGGAAAAAAGAGGGTAAAATATAGAATTAGCAATTTGTCATCCTTTTTTCTATAGATATAGTTGTAGCCTGCCTTAGGACTTTTCGAACACACATGCAGGTACGCAAACAAACATACATCATCAACACTACCCTAAACACCAACTGTCATTTTTACCCTGAACCAAAATTAAAATATGCTTTTTCCTTACAGGTACCAGTGATAGGTCCACAGAGTTAAAACGTGTATAACTATCGTCTTCTCAGGATAGTGCATCTGAAAACATATACACATACACAACTTTACAATCAAGGAGCAACTCCTACGCCTGACTCAGTTTCACATAGACCATGGGAAACATTGTTCATGTTTTAGACACACAGTCTGTATTCTAAATGGCAAACTATGGCCTATTTACTGCACTACTTTTGACCCAGGCCTGGTCAAAAATTATTGCACTAAGTAGCGCATAGAAGACTATTGAGGCTACATACGTATATCGACACGTATTGAAACCTGGATCTCCATCTCAGAGAGCCTTTTCACTTTCAAACATGATTGGAATCCTTTTCATAAGACAAGCTGGAGATGAATATATGTGGTTCTATCCTTAACGAAAGATGAAAGTGTCCCGATTGGCCATGACCTTGACAAAGACGTGTGGTGCAGATAATGCCCTATCTGTTACAAGTTATTCATTTCTTTAAACGAGCACAGGAATCGCTGAACGCTTTTATTCCTGGTATCGACCCCTCACTTCTTGTGAAGAGAACGAAAAGTTGACGGCAAAGATCGGATGAATTCAGAAAGATTCAAGCAAAAGAGATCACTTTTTAATAATTTGTGGTGACTGCTTTTATGCAAAGGGCTGTATAAAACAACATTTATTGAAACGGTATGTTGAAAAGAGGCCAGAACAGGGCCGAGAGGAGAGGACTAAAGTAAATTACACAAAAGCAATTAAATTGAGGCGAAAACGACACCAAACCACAGGTCATTAACTAAAGTAAATAAATGAAAAATGTCTGCCTTTGAGATGCTAAGATGCAGCCTGACATGAACAACTGAGATTTGGGGTTGGGGCGTAACAAAACTTTAGAAGCAATTCAAGTACATGTCGCAAAAATACAAGACAAGATGATCTCGTTCAACCGGCTTATACATCTTGTCACATTATCAGGCTACAGTTCTTGATTTGTTTTGAACCCTCTGAAAAAGAGATTCCGTCTTTGAGTCTAAACCGCCTGTCATAGTGGGAGGGAAAACTGTCAGATCTTAGACAACCCCCACCCTCTTTAGCCGAACAGAATCAAATAATATGTCCCAAAGGGTGCCTGAGTACCTTTATAGTCCACTTCCATTGACCAGGACACAGTGAGCACTGGTTCTAAGTAGTGCACTATATAGGCGTCCATTTGGGGAGCATTTAGAGTCAAAAAGTGTATTAGCAGTGTAGTGGAGATTACATGGTACTTATCGACCCAGCACAGCTACATTGAACACAGGGAAATACAAGTGAAGTGCTTACATGTCTGTTAAAGTAGAACTGCTTCAATCTGATTCCTTCAGTTTCATTACTGAGCCTGTGTGTTGATGTGTGTTTCATTTTCCCCCTTGTAATTCTTTTGGGAAAAAAAGAACATTCTTCATTTCAAATTGTACACATCTAGTCAGGTTGAGGTTTTATGTGGGTAAGACTTTGCTGCACACAAACCAAACATCAATGTCAATCTAAACATCGTATTCTGATTAACTTGAGGTTAACTTTTTTTTGCCAAGACATTTTTAAAAGCATATTAACATTAAAGTCAGTTACATCAGCAGAGAGATCATTTGTGACTAAAGTTTATTCGAAAAAAATATTAAATTTTTCAATTATGCAAAATAAGATCTTTTTAGATTTCATGTGTGTCCAGATAAACTGTATTTGAAGAGTCAGATCAAAGTGTGTAAGCAGTCATAGATTTAGATACACACAGAAGCTCTACAGAGTGACAAAGAATACTCTGGTTGTAGAACTGGGCTGCGGACCTTTGTGCAGTAGATTCCATCATGGACTGTAGGTCTGTGAGGGTTCTTATCTGGGTCCTGCAGTGGGTCTCTTCAGTTGCTGTCTGGATCAAGGAACCCTTGTTGGAATGTTAGAATAGAATTGTGGAACACCTGAGGTTGGTACGATAAGAGTAAGTGGAACACACACACCTATGTAGCGACTGAACCAGATGGAGAAAGTGTGTCAAAAAGAGAGGTTTTGGAAGAAGAAACAACAACACAATGTCTGATCTTTGTGAGCAGATAGTGGAGAAACAAGCAACATGTGCTTAGAGGGAGGTTCACCGATTTAATTACCAGCCATTCTCATTGCATCTGTCTCATGGTAACTGGCTGGTGACAAGCCAGGCAAAGATATTCAAAAACAGATAGACCTAATTATGATATGCCGCTCCTTTTTTTCTGACACTATCGCTCTAATACATAATTTTTTTCTGTGTCTCTATTCAATAAAAGCTTTATTGGGATGTAAAACATTTGTTTACATTGCCAAAGCAAGTGGAAAAAAAGAAAAAAGAAAAGTAATGGGGGAAAAAAAATCAAATTGTAAGTAAACATTATACTAAAGTGTTTCAAAAGGCTAACGGCTGTTTTATTATTATCTTATGTACAGTGTTGTAACAATGTACAAAAAGTTACGACTATGAAGGGCAAGAGTATAATGAATGAGATATCGGTTATGTTAATAATGTTCCTTGTGCTCGACTGGTTACCCTTTCTCATAGTGACAAATCATACATTTTGTTGCCTATTGGGTTGTTTCGTCAATGAGGTGCAGGAGATTTGATTGGATTTCAAATGAGTTGTGTGTCTGTCTGTATGATCGTAGGTATTATGTGTCTGAAATGTTGTCATACATTCAACAGGAAGTTAGAAAGTGCAGCTCCATTTCCACCTATATTGCCAGTCTTCTCTCAAGTCTGTCTATGGTGACCTTTGTCAGGTCTCTATCTGTCCTTTTTACAGCATCTACCTTCTCTAAAATAATGTGGCTAATATTCTATTATGGCTCTTCAAAGCCTTGTATTCCAACCATGCAAACACACTGGGGTTATTGGTGTCAGAAGTTCCCTGTGTCACTTACGGAGGCGATGCCTCGGTTGTTCTCGGGGGCATGGTGAGGTGTGAGAGGAGAGAGAAGGGCGAGAGAATAAGACAGAAGAGCGTTTTCACTGTTCATCTCCCTACAGAGGCACCTAATTTAGCTGTCAGAAATGCCTCCTCCAGTCTCGGAACACTTTTCATCAGACAACACACTCCAAATAGTGGCCATCAAACAACCAAGATCCATAAAAGCTTAAGCAGCAAAAACAGATATGCTATTGCCGACACAATGAACAATATATCAATAACTGTTGCGATTGGTCCATGTCTGATCTGGTCAGTGTTTGTAGAGCATCACGCTATTTCTTTCTCACCCTTAATCTATTCAAGAAGTAGCCTGGTTACCCGTCTGCTTAGTTACTCCTTTTGCTTCATGCCATTAGGTGAAACAAGAGGAATGTTAGACGAACAGACCGGCAAACCGGGCTATTGAAGAGATACCATTGAGATCAGAAGGCCTGCCTTGTCATTTGCGACACAGCATGGCAGACAGTTTGTCTTCCATTCTTGTTGAAGGCACAGACGTTGAGCAGACATTGCACAGCCGTTGCGTGGACGTCGCAGCCTCGGGTCGCTCTGGCGTTGTTGTTAAACAGTGTGATCACAGGAGGCCTGTTCTCTCTCACTCGCTCTCTTTCACTCCATGGCTTCCTCTCTCTCTCTGTCGCTCCATAGCTCTCTTTCCCTTCCTTTCTCTCTCTCTCTCCACCTCTTCCCCTCATGCTCTGCCTCTCCAGCACAACTCTCTTCTTCCCTGCTCTCTGCACGTTCACTTCTTAGTTTCTCCTACGGTGGCTCTATCCATCCCAGCCTGTGTTCTCTCTTCCTCTATCTCACTGTTTTATCAACAAAGTCGTTTTCACACAAGGTTGGCTCCCAATTGACCTGGTGATTCTATTTAACCATAACACCCCCCCCCCCACACACACACACACCACAAGTCATCTCATTTCATCAGTTTAGAATCATTTTCATCTTTCTCTTTTTTGGTAAAATCCCTTTGATTTCAGCGTCTAATCGTGAATGAAGAATTTCGCATAGCGATGGAATATGGCTTAAATAGGGCTTGCTCCTTTTATGCCTTCCTTAATTCTAATACTGAATGGTTCTGTTTCAAATGGCCGCTATTACAGTACCTATCAGACCTATTTGCATACAGGCTTTCACACCCATGAGCAAACAAAGGCAAAAACAAATACTCAGACAAAAACATTACCCCCCCCCCCGTACCTCAGGGACACACAAACTCACAGACACGTTATTAAAACACAGACGCACAACGATAGAGTAGGGTGCGGGCCAGGTTTGTGCAGCCAGTCGGGCAGTCAGTCAGCGAGTCCTGGCTTCAGCCGTATTCCCCCGGTCTCCGGCCCTACTCCAGGGAGAAACTGCTAGAGGAGGATCCAGGAGGCCCATCAAAAGGTCCATCCACAGCGGACCTCATTACGGCTCAAACCGGCACAGTGGCTCTCACCGCTCCCTCTCTATCCGTCCCACCGACCGACCGACCAAAGAACGGTGAGCACATTGCTCCCCCCCACACCCCCAGAAAGGCATGTCAGATGTAAACAAAGCCCTGTGCCAGCCTTTAATTAAATGGATGAGCTGTATTAACATAACCTGAAAGCCATGGCCAATTCTAAAACCCCAGACCCCCAACCCTCAATTTTTTTGTTGTTATGATCCAACCAGCGAGCGCCAATTGTGGGCAGTATAATTACCATTAGGACCCAGAGCTTCAAGCTTTGATATGCTAATGATGCTTCAGCCTCAGCCCCCCTTTTGCCTGCACAAGAGCCCCCCACCAACCAAATCACCCCCCCATCCCCAAAACCATGTCACGCATGGATTTTCAAAACCGGATTGTCGACACCTGACAGTGTAAGCTGTCTCATTCACGGTGCCACCAACACCGGACACAACGAGGAGAGCAGCCAGAGAGCAAAACAGGACATGGGAGGGTGATGTGGAAGCGACAGAATTACAGGTCATGCCTTATTAGGGCAGGAGAGAGAGAGCGAGAGACAGTGGACACGAGAGTGAGAGAGAGAGGGAAGGAGAAAGAGTGAGCAAGAGGGAGGAGAGTGAGATAAAAGAGATAAAAGACACCAATAGACGGGGTAAACACGCAAGACCAATCTGTCAGATACAGTAACCCTTGGTATTGTCATATGCTAGCTGCATCACTTGCGGCTGTGCTTTAATTATTAATTGCGCTTGTCAACCTAATTCCTCTTTAGCATCCCTCCCTCACTATAATTGGACTGAGGGATGCTACTGACTGCATTGTTGTCGCTGACACACTCCTCCCTCTCTCTCCCCTGTCTGACTGTCTCATATACACCGATCAGCCATAACATTATGACCACCTGCCTAATATTATGTAGGTTCTCCTTTTGCCACTAAAACTACAAACTGTGATGCACTGTGTTCGGACACCTTTCAATTAGAACTACCATTCACTTTTTCTGCAATTTGGGCTAGAGTAGCTCATCTGTTAGGTCAGATCACACAGGCCAGCCTTCGCTCCCCACATGCATCAATGAGCCTTGACTGCCCATGACCCTGTCGACGCTTTTCCTTCCTTGGAACACTTTTGATAAGTACTGACCACTGCAGACTGGGAACACCCCACAAAAGTTGCAGTTTTTGAGATGCTCTGGCACAGTGGTCTAGCCCTTGTCAAAGTCGCTCAAATCCTTACACTTGCCCATTTGTCCTGCTTTTTATACATCAACTTTGAAGAAGAAATGAAGAAGCAGGAAAAACGGGCAAGCGTAAGGATTTGAGCGACTTTAACAAGGGTCAAATTGTGATGGCTTGATGACTGGGTCAGAGCAACTCCAAAACAGCAACTCTTGTGGGGTGTTCCCAGTCTGGAGTGGTCTAAGGAAGGAAACGCCATGAACCAGTGGCAGGGTCATGGGCGGCCAAAGCTCATTGATGCATTTGGGGAGCGAAGGCTGGCTCGTGTGGTCCAATTCAACAGACAAGCTACTGTAGCTCATTGCTGAAAAAGTTCATGCTGGTTCTGATAGAAAGGTGTCCGAACACAGTGCGTCACAGTTTGTTGCGTATGGGGCTGTTGTTTTGGCGGCAAAAGAGGGACCTACACAATATTAGGCAGGTGGTCGTAATGTTACAGTATGGCTAATCAGTGTATATACACCTCTCGCACTCTCTCTGTTTCATACAGTATACATATACAGGTCCTTCTCAAGAAATTAGCATATTGTGATAAAGTTAATTATTTTTCATAATGTAATGATAAAAATTAAACTTTCATATATTTTAGATTCATTTATTGTTTTAATACTGATGATTTTGGCATACAGCTCATGGAAACCCAAAATTCCTATCTCAAAGAATTAGCATATTTCACCTGACCAATAAAATAAGTTTTTGTAATACAAAAAAAAGTCAACCTTCAAATAATTATGTTCAGTTATGCACTCAATACTTGGTCGGGAATCCTTTTGCAGAAATGATGGCCTCAATGCGGCGTGGCATGGAGGCAATCAGCCTGTGGCACTGCTGAGGTGTGATGGAGGCCCAGGATGCTTCGATAGCGGCCTTAAGCTCATCCAGAGTGTTGGGTCTTGCGTCTCTCAACTTCCTCTTCACAATATACCACAGATTCTCTATGGGGTTCAGGTCAGGAGAGTTGGCAGGCCAATCGAGCACGGTAATACCATGGTCAGTAAACCATTTACCAGTGGTTTTGGCACTGTGAGCAGGTGCCAGGTCATGCTGAAAAATTAAATCTTCATCTCCATTAAGCTTTTCAGCAGATGGAAGCATGAAATGCTCCAAAATCTCCTGATAGCTAGCTGCATTGACCCTGCCCTTGATAAAACACAGTGGACCAACACCAGCAGCTGACATGGCACCCCAGACCATTACTGACTGTGGGTACTTGACACTTTCCTGCACACGCCTGTGCACGGTGGCTCTGGATGTTTGTACTCCAGACTCAGTCCACTGCTTCCGCAGGTCATCCAAGGTCTGGAATCGGTCCTTCTCCACAATCTTCCTCAGGGTCCGGTCACCTCTTGTCGTTGTGCAGCGTTTTTTGCCACACTTTTTCCTTCCCACAGACTTCCCACTGAGGTGCCTTGATA
>JACXGM010024640.1:0-15649 GCA_016801145.1 Umbra pygmaea
CACACACACACACACACACACACACACACACCTCTGTTCCAGACTCTGGTATGAAGCTCTTGATTTTCACTGTGTTTCCGGGAGCAGGGAACGGTGCCTCCCTAAGGCTCTGCATGAATGGGTAGATCATTGCCATGGAGATCTGCCGCCGCTTCTCCACCTCATCAAAGATCTAAAAATACACGGATATTAAATAATAGAACTGTCAGCTTTCAAACTGTAGTTAAGCTGTGTTTTGGGTATGTGGGCCTCCGTATTAGACCTACTGTTCATAATCAACAAGTCTATGTTCATCAAAACCAGAGATTCTCAACTGGTTTTCCTTTTGGATCCCTTATTTTGTCAAGTTCTTTGTCACAATCATTTTCTTTCTCCAAAACACTAAAAACTTTCCCAGCTTTTCAACTGTCAATATTTCCATATTACTCATACTTGATTAAGAATGATGGCAAGCTCTTGATTGAGATCACAAAATCTGCCAAACAGTAGAGTTAAAATGCTTCTTTCTATATTTAAAATGTATTTCTTCAGTGAGTCAACATTTTATTTGTCACTTCTACATACTTCTAACCAATTACCATCTTTATTGAGGTTTAGCGTAACGATACACCATGCTTGAAAAATAACCGCGTTAGCTTTTTGATTTAGGCAAAAAATCTGTCCTGTTTTCAGTACCACGTTGGTGCCTTGCATATAGAAATAAATGTATTGTTATATTTGCATTGTGTACTGTATGTGTGTATTCTTTTTACTCTGTTTTTCATTACTGCAGAGTTCCATCAGAGCCTTAAGATGACTCACGGTCTCATGATGACATTCCTGAGCAGGTTTCTGTATCTGGTGGTTTAATACATCATCCACAGCCTATGTATTAACCGCTGTCACACTTGGAGACACTAAAGTCGGATTTGTTATTAGTACTCATCTGCAACTCCCTGCCCTTTTCTATGAGAGACCATCAGAACAGCTCCAGGGTCTTTGCAGTTGCAGCTTTGCTTTAAAATTACTACTTGACTGATCGAAAACAAAGATGTTGTATTGTATATTTGGATAATAAATGAGGGGCGTATTAACAGAAAAATATATAATATACTTATGAGTTATTGATTTTTTTAAGACAGGTTTTTCAATGTTACTGACTTGCAAAGCCAGGTTTTAAACTTGCACTCAATGATCCCTTTGAAGAGAAAAAACTACATAAACAGTATACGCTCTAAATTGTTTTTAATAAATAGTTAACATTCAAGTTATTTTTTTATGTAAAAAAGCAAAGGTATACACAAGTACACATATTTATTTGTTTAGTTTAAAAAACTAACAAATTTGTCTTCCTTCCCTATTCGGTCTTGTCCGATTCCTCAGAGTCTGGCAACTTCAACAGGTGAGGGAAGCTGAAAGCTCTCAACTTACTTCCTAAAACCTGTCTGTGGCAAGGTACGCTAGTCATACTCCTACTCCCTTACCTAAGGGAGTGCTGCAGCAATTAGCGCTGCCACGTACTGGGCTTCAGGCAGTCAGAAAAGGTGTAAACAGGATCGAAACCTTGCACATATTTTTCAAACTAATCTGACATCTGCAACTAATTTAAAACCTGTCTCAACCTACCAGTTAATCTGAATAATTTTACTTGTTACTAGTTTCAGTTAAAACATGTCTTCCTTTCACAGTGAAATGCTTGGTTAGAAATTATTTTCCTATCAATGCAGATCATTCAAGTAGAATAATAAAGCCAGATGAGGTCCGCATGTGACTGTCTGTGTGTCTTCAGGTCCTTACATGTACACTGAGACAAGCTGAGAGAATCACAGTAACACGCAAAATAATTTTTCCAGACGTCTATATGGCAAAAACAATTAACAGAGTTACAAATCAACTTCGCGAAAACAGAACATCAGTTAAACATCCAATTTAGAAAGCGCATATGTGTCTGTAAAGGCGTGTTGTCACCTTGGAGAAGAGTCCAAAACAGGCCACTCGACTGATGATGCAGTAGGCCTCTGGTGGCCGGGCTCCGTTACCACCAGGCTGGAGAAAACCACATCATGAGAAACAAAACACTTTGTTCTCACGTTTTCCAAACAGAATGAATTCATGTTTACCAGTAACCTCCTGCAGTAGCCGTTCCTCCTACTGCCGTCGACCTCCGTCAGCACAAAGGAGAACGTCTCACTGTAAAGACAGAAAGAGAGTGAGGTTAGTGTGTACTCTGTCAACATGGGTACTACACATTTTATACCCCGTGATTTATTTCACAACCATTTCCATCTTAGTGGTCACTTTTCTTGGCCGGCTCACCAGTGTTAGTGAGAATAATTTTTCAGTCAGCCTACCCGGTTTGTTGTTTCTAAACACTAACAATCCCAATTTAGTTGAACAGTGTTAAGTTTCACACATCTGGTAGTGTACAGACTAGAACCTGATTAGCTTTGTGGTCCAGGTGGAGCCAATGCCAAATAAAGGCATCTTAATGGCTTCAATATGGGTGCCTTTGCACTGACAATAATGAGGCTATTTTTACTGGCTGGAGAAAAACAATCCTGCTTGTGTATTGAAGTCTGTTTACCTCTGGTAGAGCACAGACAATAGAAATGGAATCGATAGAAAGCATGGCCTTTCCATCCATTCTATTTCTATGGAGCAGTAAGACAACTCTGGTTTGAAAGAAATGACAGACGGTCCTTTGCAGTTTGCAGGCTTTTGACAAGCAACCAAAGCAGCCGACAGACACACAAAGAAACACATTGGCACAGCATGCAGGAAGAGCTTCTTGAGTTGCACTCAGCAGTGGGAGGAAGAGCGGTGTACGTTGCTGATTGTTTGCGATTGCCCACAGGTCTCATGGAAACAGCAGGTGTGGGTAGAATATATGGGCTGCACCTAACCACTATTGCAGAATGTTTTCTATTTGGTAGCCATCTTTTCAGCAAAGTGTGGCATGTACCGGAAATAACATTTTCATTGTGGGTGGGTGGGGGTTTATAGTCACAGAGAGATTAGGAAGTTGGCAGGTGGAGGTACCTGGAGTATTCAGTGAGAGGTGCCCAGTTGACCCCCTCTGGGAAACAGAAAAGCAGTATCGCTTTCAGGGACTTCTCTTCTTCTTCTCTCTGTGAGGTCCTCAAATCAGCTCGCTACAACAAACACACACACACATTTGTATACACTACTGCAAGAGAGTACAGGTCAGTCAATAAGTATTTGGACAGCGACATGTTCGGCTGCTTTCAGTTCTGGAACATCAATTCCAAGTGAAACAATGACTAACTGGTTGAAGTTCAGACAGTCTCTCTATTTACATCTATAAACCAAGAATGTGTACGATTTGTATCCATTTGTAGACAATATAGTGGAAATTCCCTTTACTTGTATTCATGTTTCAAGTTGTTTGTCACATATACAGGAGACAAATATAATTGCATCTATTGTGAAACATTTGTCCCCTGGCTGAGCAATAAAGTTATTATAGTAAAACTAAAAGAATAAAAATGTAAACAATAATATATAAAGGGTGACAGGAGAGTAACAACCATCTGAATCATACTGTGGTGTATAATACGTTATCAATCAATAGTGTTACAGGATGATAATGTCCAGAACAAGCATTTAAGCACTGTCTATCTACACTGATCATCCATAAATTTATGACCACCTGCCTAATATTGTGTAGGTCCCCCTTCTCCTGCTAACACAGCAGTCCATTACCCAACAAACTGCAATGCACTGTGTTCTGACACCTTTCTATTAGAACCAGCGTTAACTTTTACAGCAGCTACAGTAGCTCGTCTGTTGGATCGAGCCACACGGGCCAGCCTTCGTTCCCCACATGCATCAATGAGCCTTGGCTGCACATGACCAGCGGCGGTCCGTGGATCTTAATTGGGGAAGCACGCATTACGTTTGGGACCGGAGTGACTGGATCTTAATTGGGGATGCCGGGCTTGCATTACCGTCAGGACTGGGGGAAATGGAACGGTCTCACACGATGGGTTTGATGCACTACACACCGTTCCACTCACTCTGGTCTTAAACGTAATGCGAGCCCGGCTTCCCCAATTAAGATTCACAGACCGCCGCTGCCCATGAC
The DNA here is from genome assembly GCA_016801145.1 of Umbra pygmaea. Taxonomy (NCBI): domain Eukaryota; kingdom Metazoa; phylum Chordata; class Actinopteri; order Esociformes; family Umbridae; genus Umbra; species Umbra pygmaea. The sequence goes on from JACXGM010024640.1 coordinate 4,085, forward strand.
CCTATTGCCGGTTTGCTGCTTTTCCTTCCTTGGACCACTTTTGACAGGTACTGACCACCAGAGATGGCAAAAGTACTCACTTCCCGTACTCAAGTAGAAGTACAAATACTTGTGTTAAAAAATACTCTGGTAAAAGTAGAAGTACTGATTTAACTTCATTACTCAAGTAAAAGTAAAAAAGTACAGGCTTGGCAATTTACTTAAAGTATAAAAGTAAAAGTAGCCTTGCGAATGACAACTATTTTTTATGCAAAGCTACCTGGACCACAAATGTTACTAGAGTGCAAGCTGAGAAACTTCAGTGGACATGTAAAAAAGGCTCTTATGTGCCATTGCCTATATTTTAACTAGATGTCTGCCAATAGGCCTAAAACATCACATATATGATTATTGTGACAGAGACTGGGACTCCAGGTTAATAAGATTCTGACTGAGTAGCAAATTAAAATGTGATTCTGTGAGAATTCACAGATAAAGTTTCTCTTTTTTAATCTTCCCTTTAACATTCAAAGGAATCAAACATGTATGTGTGTGTGCAGGGACGCTGACAGGTTGGGACAACTGCAATTGTTGTCCCAGACCCAGTCCTGAGGAGGTCCCAAATTTTGTTTTTCCACAGTCATATTTATTTTACCGGGCGGCCCTAAATGTGGAGTTGTGTCCCGGGCCTGGGGATTCCTGTCAGCATGCCTGTGTGTGTGCTCATCTGTGTGCTCAAGTTCCCCATACTTTTAGAATTACAACTAAGGGATGGCAGCAGTGTATTAGAAATGACATCTAGTAAATCTTTGAACATGGAGTGTTAATAATAATAAATGCAATGTCAGGATCACAGTTTTTACAATTAAAGTACTATAAAAGTTGGAGGTTTTTCAAATTCAGTGTGCATTGCATTAAAAAAATATTTATTAAATTGCAAATGGACATCCAGCAAAAGAAAAACAGCTAGTGATATATGCCCTCAAATCTGTAGAGGTGCATGGATTTGTCCTGAATCCCTTAAAGAACTTGGGAGCAACTAGTTTATACAGACAATCTGTATAGTGTAACGTGTCATAATGTAATTTTGTATAGGACAAATATACCGGTACACACCTTTTGTGATGTTGAACGTGTCATAGTGTTATTGCGTGTAGGACAGTGAGTGAGTGAAAAAGCGTGTGTGTGTGTGTGTGTGTGTGTGTAGGATGAGCAGGCAGAGAGAGACCGCAAAGTTTTCAAATGTATACCTCAAATTTGCAGCACATTCGCCAGGAGACATTCTTCATGACTACTATGTCAAACATCTCCCTCAGATAAGGCCAAGGATGATAGGGAATGCCTTGCTGCTTTTCGAATCCCTGGGATCTCAGTTTTCTTCATTTTCAATCATGTCACTGTACATAAAACTATGCTACTTTACTGCGATCAAGCCACAAACCGCGAATGAATGCCACCAAATCTGTCGAGTCGTCTGGTAGTAGTGCGTCAAATGCAACGTATATTTCCATCCAATTACATTGAATTCGGTATTGATGACGAGAGAAATATTAACGGTAACTTCACTGAAATGATTTGAAACTAAAGTAACAAGACAATTTTGTAAAATGTAAGGAGTAGAAAGTACCGATATTCGTGTTAAAAATGTAAGGAGTAAAAGTGAAAAGTCGGCACAAAAATAAATAGTAAAGTAAAAATATCAGAAAAATCTACTTAAGTACAGTAACGAAGTATTTGTACTTTGTTACTTCCCATCTCTGCTGACCACTGCAGACCAGAAACACCCCACAAGATGCTCTGACCCAGTCATCTTGCAATCACAATTTGGCCCTTGTCAAATTCAATTAAATCCCTATGCTTGCCGATTTTTCCTGCATCTTCATTTTGTCCTCAAATTTGATGTATTAGAAGCGGGAAAAATGGAAAGGATTTAGAAGGGATGACCTAATGTCTAAGGTGCCTACTGGCATTATGTGATCCAAGATCACAGGTCTGATGAGATAAAGAAGGAGAAGGAGATTCTGGCTTTCACCTGAAGTTGCTAGAAGTTCCTTATTTATGATGTGACACTTAGTAACTATGTCTATGAATACCAACTGATGTGGTTGATCTGGGCACTGTCTTTACAATCTGTTACTGACCTGTGGTGAAGCGTGTCTTGCACGAGGGGTGTGTATTAAATTGAAAACAACGAACTGCTACCTGACTCAGACTGCTTTTTAACCAAGAAGCTTTTCCAGCAAAATACCCATCTTTTACTGTAAAAAGAGGCCCAAAGTGTGCCAAAAAAAATATCCCCCACACCATTACACTACCACCACCAGCCTGAACTGTTGATGCAAGATGGATCCATGCTTTGAGATTTAAGCCAAATTCTGACCCTACCATCTGAATGTTACAGCAAAAACCTGATCAGATCAAAGACTGATCAGATCAGGCAACATTTTTACCAATCTTCTATTGTCCAATTTTGGTGGGCCCTTGCAAATTGTATTCTCAGTTTCCTGTTCTCAGCTGACAGATGTGGCACCCGGTGTGGTCTTCTGCTGCTGTAGCCATCAGCCTCAAGGTTTGACGTGTTGTGCATTCAGAGATGCTCTTCTGCATACTTTGGTTGTAACAAGTGGTTATTTGAGTTACTGTTGCCTTCCTATAACTCCGAACCAAACCAGCCTGTCTGGCACTAACAGCCATGCCACCTTCAAAGTAACTTAAATCACCTTTCTTCCCCATTCTGATGCTTGGTTTGAACTTCAGCAGATCGTTTTGACCATGTCTACATGCCTAAATGCATTGGCTTGCTGGCATGTGATTGACTGATTAGATGTGTTAATGAGCAGTTGATAATGTGTACCTAATGAAGTGGCCGGTGAGTGTATATGTACATAAGCAGGTATGCAACATGGACAGTGAATTTGAGCAGTGAATTATTACATATTATATTTATACACATGATCCGTTTAAATAAATAGTCGACAAAAGGGGACAAGAAGCAATGGGATAATTTGCATTAGTGTGTGCTGGTGTCAGTCTAACCTTGGGGAACTGATATGTGATCTGGGGTTCGTACGTCCCTTCTCTGGTCTTCTTCTTCAGGCTCACCACAACCAGGTACTCAAAGAAATGGTGGTCCAGGGAAGAGCTTACCATGAGGGGTGGGGCTGCAGGGCGAGGCTGGGCTTTAGCGAAACACAGATGGGGACAGCAGTGAGGACAGTTACGCAGACACCTCCACCAAATTAACCGACCTGGAACACTGTGTTTAGGAAATAGTCCATAATGGATCATATTAGGACTACAAAGCTACACAGACATCCAAAGTCTCCCCGATGTCCTGAAAGTCTACCACATTGTAATCGCCCGCAAATTATATACAATATCCCAGACATTGATTTGCTTCATCAAACAAATAAAATCGATGTCCGGGATATTGTACATCATATGTGAGCTTCTTAAAATGAGCGAGACTCCAGGGACATCCGGGACTTGGGAAGTCTGGCTACATTTCAATATACATCACAGGAATTAACTGAACAATTTGACCTGGGTATTAATCACTGATGTCCTTCGAGGATAATTTGATCTGTAAGTCTGGATTCAGCACTAGGTGCTTACAATTATGTAACTCTATATTCACATGACAGACAGAGGTAAAAAATAATTAGATAAAATGTAAATCTACAGAAACTGCAGTAGATCTACTAGGAAAGGAGTCAGGAGGAAATGAGAGCAGGAAGTAGCATGTAACCACAAAGTTTCAGTTTTTTGTAAACAGGTAGTGGAAGCCTACAGGGAAGATATGCAAAAAGGTCTGAGATTAGGATAGATAATGTGCTAATTTCCCTTGAAACTTTTGGCAACAGGAATTATGGAAACAGTGTGCAATGTGTCAAATTAAGACCTAATACAAGCGGGGCAGCTAGATTTGTACAGCAGTTGTTACCATGCTTACATGGTTAAATTAAAGGTAAATTAAAGGTAAAATAAAGGTAAATTAAAGGTAAAATAAAGGTAAATTAAAGGTATATTAAAGGTATATTAAAGGTATATTAAAGGTATATTAAAGGTATTAAAGGTATATTAAAGGTAAAAAGAAGTTCTATACACTAGTGTAGTAATTGAAAGCCATTCTCCTAAATGTGTCATTCCAGGACCTAAATGCACCAAAACACAAGACACTCACTTTCTTTATGGATCTTCACCTGCAGGGAGGAAAACATTGTGCTGAGACGTTTCATTGGCCCATGGCTCCCCTCATCAACCTCCTTGGACATCTTGGCAGCTGTAGGGGAATTTAGGTGGGGACAGATGTGGAGCGTAATGCAGTGATGAGCTCATAGCGGAACACTGGAAATTCCAAAGAATTCTTTCCCGTTACTTTCACTTATGGTCATGTTTAACATTGACAAGGGCAGAGGGTGGGACTGTTGGCAGGACGCATGTTAGCAAATGGAAGCAGCTGACATGATGATTGGGAAACCCCATGGTAATTACGGCAATGAGGTGTGACCTTCACTTTAAAAGTGGGGGGGGGGTCACCAATGGTGAAATGTACCTGACAACTACATGAAACGCAGTGTGCAAAAGAGCTGAAGGACACAAAAGGAGAAAATTAAAACTCAAACTTGGGGTTAGAATTGCTATTTCAACAATTATTCAATCCGTCAATTCTAACATCAAGTTTTCCATACATTAGGAGCTATACGATTTGCTTTAAGAAGGATTTCCTAGGAGGTGGTGGTGTTCGTCAATTTGAGATTCTGCACTTATTTTTAATAGTGTAGCTAAAAAGATTGGTCACGTAAATGGTACCTAAAGTGATTAATAGAATCTCTTCATGACAGCAATCACAGTCATTCACGACGCCATGTGTCACATTACATTACGACTGGTTTTGAAAGGACTCAAACAAGTATTGCAAGTTGGAGCACTATACTACACACTTGGTCATTCCCTACCTGGGCAGAACAAGATGCATTTCACACTTAACAGATCACATGCTGTATGCAGTTCAACATTCAGGGTCACCTTCACTGTATGATAACAACACACATGCTAGCAATCCGTAATGCCATTTACTCTGTAAAGGGTTGAGCTAGATCATGACTGAGATTATTGTATTGGGTTAAACTGTAAAGTCTGGGGCTCTTTATTTAAATTAAAATGATTTACTCTGGATCTGATATAATTAGGTATCAAATACCACAGCACCTTTGGAAAGATATATCAAATGTATCCAGTAGCAAAAGCAGCTGGGGGTCAGTTATTTTTGCAAGCAGGTAAGTTTATGGCAGCAAACACGTGTTTGTCTAATCCGTTTATTATGATTTGATGCTAATGCCACGCACACACAAACTATTTCTGGAAAGGTTGATCTATTCTATGGATGTAGTTCTATGTAGTTCGTCACTGAACCAGTATTACCAGATTGTTGAGTGTTTCTTCAAACGTGTTAAAGTCCTGACACAATCCTGTTACTGTACGAATATCGTCTCTACTCTGTGTTTGCTGAAACCGAAGTGTGTTTGCATTAGCAAAACGGGAATCCTTGGATGTAATTAGATCCTGAAATAGATACTTATTCATCATTTTGTGGTGTTTGTCATCAACAGATCACATAATTTTACTCAATGGTATCTTAGTAACATATGGATTCATTGCCAAATGCTGCAGGTATTCCCAGTTGAAAAAAAGAGTGTACCATCAACTTCTTTTTTCATAAACGTGTTGTGTCTACTGGTCTAATGGAGAGGTATCTCTGACAGTTGACAATATAAAATAATACTCCTTACATTTTGTTTAGCCAGAGCCAGCCAGATCGTATTTAATAAGGAAAGCTATCCAGCTAGCCTACAAAATCTTATGCAATGTTCCTAAAAAAAGCTACTTCAACAACAACTTAACCTGTAGAAATCGGGACCCAGTTTATCACCGTAATTCCTAGATACCCAGACCCCATTTATTATAGTAATCCCTCGATATTCAGGTACCGGGATCCAGTTTATCATAGTAACAACTAGATACCCAAACCCAGTTTATCATAGTAACCACGAGATACCCAAACCCAGTTTATCATAGTAACCCATAGATCCCCAAACCCAGTTTATCATAGTAACCCATAGATACCCAAACCCAGTCTATCATAGTAACTACTAGATACCCAGACCCAGTTTATCATAGTAACCACTAGATACCCAGACCCAGTTTATCATAGTAACCACAAGATACCCAAACCCAGTTTATCATAGTAAACACTAGATACCCAAACCCAGTTTATCATAGTATCCCCTAGATTCTGTGCCCAGTTTATCATATGGCCGTTTTCCACTACAGGGGTCTATAGCGTGACACAGAGCATTGTGGCCCTGCACTGCGCTACGGTCTATCAGGGTTGTTTCAATGGTTGCGTTTTATAAATGGGTATGGCTTCATTCACGAGAAAATGGGCTGGTGACGATATTAAGGCAAAGACCGGGGTGTAGAATTGTGTTGGTGAGAAGGCTACTTCCTCTTTTGGAAATGCGCTTATAGAGCTAAAACGCATTTCTTGATTTTTTTTAAATACGAAAAAAGCGATTCGTAGATGATAAACATTCCCTACACAATGTAATTTTTTGTTACACACAAAAACAATGCCTAAAATTCACAATTGTTATCAAAGTTGGACCTGTCATTAACAAAATTCTTGCTGAAATAAAATTATTACAATCAGTGAACTGTTAGTGTTCTCTGTGTGTTGGTCTTTGCTCTGAAAGTCAATTCCCAACAGGTGGCTCAAATCATCTCATTACCCAATCATCACCTATCAATGACTCCTCCCCTCCCGTTATCTGGTTCACCTGGTTCCAGTCATCTATCCCATCATGCCTTTCAACTGTATAAAATGTGCCATTTTGTGTGTGACTCTCTGTTCCTGTCTGTAAGGTCCCTCTCAGTTGATAAAGGTTTGAGCTGGGTTTGGTGCATGTGTGTTTGGGAACTGGTTGTGCTATCAGTGATCTTGTCACTATCAGTGGGTAGAATTGACCCTTTTTGTCATGTGGCTTGAGGCCTAGTTCTGTACATTGTATATTCTGTGTGTTTGTGTGTGAGATAGCTTGGGTAGTGTTCTTTTCTAGTGTTTGGTTATACAGTATATATACTGTACACTTCTGTTTCATTAATCGTTTGGTTTTGTCTTTCCAGGGGGAGGGGGATGCCCTTGGGAGTGTGTAGGCTAGAGCCGCCTGCGGGCATACATCACCTGTAGGATAACTCATCTGTCAAACACACTAGGTCACCCAAGAAAAATAAAAAAAATTATATTTAAATTATACTCCAATATTATAATTCTAGTACACTTATGGTTAACCATACATATGTATTCAATATATTTAAGCATATTTGAAGTATACTTTCAAAATATATATCGAAATTTAATATAATTAAAATACATTTAAAGTACAATTAAGTATACCTTTTTTTGGTTTGGCAGATCTGGTTGGACCAACCCCTTGTATTTTTGGTTATGGCGCCTTGCTCGTGTGCCAGTTCAGCTTTGTGTACTTGTGTTGGGAAGCAGAACAGGTTAGGGGTGGGGCCTTTGTATTTTACTTTTTCTGCTTTGGTTCCATCCAGCCCCTTCTCCCAAACATATTATTTTATATTATTACCGTGTCAATGAAAGCCCTTGTTTAAACAGTAAAGCATCGTGTCTGTGTCCTTGCTCGCACCCACAACCCCATACCTCTTTTGCTCACTACTGGGGGTACCTGAACAGCAGGGTGTCAGGTCCTCTCCCTTACGGGAGCTAGAAGGTAACAATAGTACTTGGAAGGAATAGGAGCAGTAAGATAAATTTTGGGGTGGGATTTTTCAATTTGAGATTCAGCACATAGCTAGCTACTGTAGTAACATTATCATATGTGATGTTTTAATTAGGCAGACATTTTATGAAGCCCTTTTACAACTGCGACCTGAGATTACAATCTTAGGGTCAAAGTCAAAGTTTGCAAACCCAGTGACCTGTTGCATTTAAAACCCCAGTTAGCATGTTATATATAGGTCACATCCCAATCTAGAACCTTTTGGGCCATGTGGTACTGTCTGTATACTCATCAACCTAATGCATAATAAAACCTTCCTCAAACTAACACATGGATACGCCTAGGGCCACAGCCAATATTCCTGTTCTGAAGATACTCCAAGGCCCCTATAGGAGATCTATAAGCATAGGTTTACTGAATATGGAGAGATCAGTTAATACATAAGGATTTAACATAAATGTACATTTCCAGCATATTGCAATATTCATTTGGTTCCCAGCCAGTCATGCCTAGATGGTCTGATGGACTAGGCAGTGAAACTGGGCCATCATTACCTGAGAATTGTGAGAATTTCCTGGTTCAGAAGTCATTGGACCTTCAAGCACCACTCAGTGTTTTAACATTAATGTGTGACATTTGGGTGGTTTCCAGACATTTCTCTGACTAGGGTAGGACAATGCAGTTCTTGCTTCATTAGAACGTGTTCATTATAATACAATGCCATTACTACACTAGCTAACTGCATTCAGATTTATAATAGCTTCTCTATTGTATTATGAAACGCCAGCTCAGTATAGACTGGGTGTGACGAATTAAGTGTAATTTTATATCACAAACTTCAGAAATACAGTCTATAGAACCACACATTTCAAGTAGCTAAAAACCGGAATATACATAACAAATATTCAGTAAGGTCAATATCATAGAATATTAAAATTACCCCCACAAAGGCCAACAATGAAGGATTAAGGTGCTTGGATTAGAGGCTATGAACTGAGCCTAGAAACAAGGTTAGTGCAATTTAACAACCCTAACAAAATGTGGCGACTGGTGCCTAAATACAAAAGACATCAGGGCAAAGGAGCGGGAGGTGATTGTTTGGTACGATAAACTGGTAAACGGCAATTCAAGCCTTTCATGCGGTGAATAAACCTATACTCCTTCCAGTCATCTGCTGCCAAAAAAAATAATTGGAGATCAGACCCCCATTTCTCTTAACGACTCCAAGCTGTTTTTTGTCCAAGATGCGCTCTGAACACTAGGTTATGACCCCGGACTTTCTATACATTTGGGCAGGGGTTTCTGAGAACAAGATTGACGCAATCGTATTGCAAAAACTATGGAAATACCAAACTATATTGACCGTATCGCGTTTTTCACAAAGTCAATAGACTGGGATATACGCTACCGTAATTTTACGTTAACATATTTGTATTACTAAAAATAACAGCAGATTAAATTGATTTAGGTAAGAAATTCATGGGATAGATTTAGAGGACGTCTTATTGCAATGTAATACTAATCACCAATTAAGATCTTGAGAAATTATTTTACGCACGTTACAGTGGAATGGCCACATGTGTTAAACAAACCTAATAACATGTTTTGTATTGATCACATCACTTATAAGAGTGTGAAATGTTATTGGAAATACTGTAATTAAGTTAAATGTCATTGATCATTTTAAGAACATGAAAGCAAACGCGCACAAAAAACACACCAAAAATAACAGTAATATACTCACAATAAAGAGCCCAAACGTCCTAAAGGGTTAACTTGCTTTTCAATTTTTGGTTGTCTTCCATTCATAAAATATAAACACGCAAACAACTTCGCACGTATATCAGCTTCTGCAGATTAATTTGAATGAACGAACTAACACTGTCGCAACACCGGTAAATATCTTTGTCCTCCAGACAGCAACTTTCACTTTCAACAGTTAATTTAGTGTGCAGAGTCGCGTGAGTGTCTACGGTGTACTTATTGAAAGAACAATGCGGCATGCGCATGTTACCGAGGCGATAAGTACCATCTTGACAGTCACATATTTTCACCTACAGTCCATCCAGAGCAAAAACGCGACACCGACACGCCCTTTTCCAGTTTGCTTTAAGCCTATCGGTGGGCGTGTTGTCTAATTAATTTAGAGAAGAACACATTGCTCTAAGCCAGACTCTTAACTTACTCATATTTCACTGAGCCTTCCACATGATGATGCATCTGGCCTAATATTTATACTCACACAACACTGTCAACAATAAGCTTATTTTATTTATATATAACATTTTAGTATATATAATAACAATAATAATGAAATAGTTGTATATTATTATTATTATTATTATTATTAATATTTATTTTACTAAGTTTTTGCTCAAATTGTGTCCAAACTCTAGAAAATGCTCTAAAACATTGAAACAACTAATATTATGAGCAGGAACCTATAACAACACTTGTGTGATGTGGTTTTACTTGTTAATACGATGTATACAATTATTCAAAAAAGTGTGCAATAACTCTTAAATTATGTTGTTTCCATTGATGGTTTAAATTGACTGTAAATTACATTGACATGTACAGTAGCAGTGTCCCACTTCAATTTTGGGGGCGCAGATGGCTCAGTGGTTAGGGAGGCAGACTCCCTGACTGAGCCAAATGTCATTGTGACTTTGGGCAAGGCACTTTAGGCACTCCCAGGTCGTTGCTGTAAATAGGAACTTGTTCATAGTTAATTTACCTGGTTAAATAAGACACTATATTGGTAAACTCACTGGGATTTATTGTAGACACTTGTGCATGCTTTCAGAATTATCATAGCAATAGATCACAGGCTATTGACGCTGATGGGATAAATTATATTTTTGTTAATATTCATAAGGGAGTCAGTTTTGGGTCTGTTATTGTTTACCGTGTACACAAATGATAACTGTAAGACTGTGGTAACATTAAAATATAATTTCTATGCTGATGACACATTACTTTATGCGGTAGCACCCTCGCTTGCTCAAGCATTTGCACTTCTGCAATCTGATTTTGATTTGTTACAAAATGGACTTGTAGACCTAACTTGTGTTAAATGCTAGTAAAACTAAGTATTATGGTGTTTTCCAAAGCTAAAATTCTACAATTGGATTGCTTTATCGGTACTACACTAGATGGCTCTGTATTATAACGTGTCCCTTCATAAAAACCTGGGAATTTCGTTGGATGACAATCTCTTTTAATACACATTACTAAGCTGGTGAGGAAACGGAAAGTGAGAAATAGCTTTTTTATAGGAATAAATTCTGTCAGCAACAGGGCTGAAACATTTAGATGCAGTATTCATGTAATAAAAAAATTCCATGGTGTAATATTATATCAGACTCGGGATGTTTTACTACTAGAAATACCACGGGTCCACTCTGAGTTGGGTAAGACTATTTGAATACCCTGCCGCACATTCATGGAATGATAGAGAAATCTGAAGCCACAGGTTTTAGTTCTTGTAAGCACATTTAAAATGTTTGTTACATGACCTTTTCATTGAGAACTGTGATTATTTCTTTTAAAATGTGTTTTTATCTGTTTTTTAAATGGAAACTCTATGGAGCTAAAACAGTCTCAATAAAGATAAATGCACACACTACATTCACATATACACAAACAGGATTCATACATGCACACACATGATTCATACATGCACACACGTGATTCATACATGCACACACATGATTCATAAATACACACACAGGATACACAAATGCACAGAAAATTCACAAATGCACACACAAAAATTTAA
>JACXGM010024641.1:0-15679 GCA_016801145.1 Umbra pygmaea
GCCTGTGCACGGTGGCTCTGGATGTTTGTACTCCAGACTCAGTCCACTGCTTCCGCAGGTCATCCAAGGTCTGGAATCGGTCAGGTCGGCAGTCTTACCCATGATTGCGGTTTTGAGTAATGAAACAGGGTGGGAGTTTTTAAAAGCCTCAGGAATCTTTTGCAGGTGTTTAGAGTTAAGTAGTTTATTCAGATAATTAGGTTAATAGCTTGTTTAGAGACCCTTTTCATGATATGCTAATTCTTTGAGATAGGAATTTTGGGTTTTCATGAGCTGTATGCCAAAATCATCAGTATTAAAACAATAAATGACATGAAATATTTCAGTTGGTGTGATTTTTTATCATTACATTATGGAAAATAATGAACTTTATCACAATATGCTAATTTCTTGAGAAGGACCTGTATACACACTAGTTTAGGCTGGTTTAAGCCTGCTTGCAACAGTTTTCCTGGCTGCTTGCAACACTTTTGCTTTCAAATATTGTTCACAAATCTGTCTAAATCTGTGTTAGTGAGCACTTCTCCTTTGCTGAGATAATCCATCCACCTCACAGGTGTGGCATATCAAGAAGCTGATTAGACAGCATGATTATTGCACAGGTGTGCTTTAGGCTGGCCACAATAAAAGGCCACTCTAAAATGTGCACTTTCATCACATAGCACAATGCCACAGATGTCACAAGTTTTGAGGGAGCGAAACTCCCACGCAATGATTTAAAGCCACAACAGGTGGATTCATCACAATGGCCAGCTCCGCAGCCTAAGGAATCACAAACAAAATGCTGAATCCACCTGTGAGGTGGATGGATTATCTCGGCAAAGGAGAAGTGCTCACTAACACAGATTTAGACAGACTTGTGAACAGAGAGAGAAATAGGTATTTTGTGTACATAGAAAAAGTCTTAGAGTTCAGCTCATGATAAATGGGGGCAAAATCAAAAGTATAGCGTTTATATTTCTGTTCAGTGTATATTAACTGGCAGATAACTATAAAAACAAAATGATTTCCTTAAAATCCATCTTCTGTATATTACAGGCTAGGGTCAATAATTTTTTCCAATTATTCCATTTCTTCAACTGTGAGAGACGGAATCCCCCCCAAAAAATCTAGAAAATCACATTGTATGATTTTTAAATTATTATTTGCATTTTATTGCATGACATAAGTATTTGATGAATCAGAAAAGCAGAACTGAATATTTGGTACAGAAACCTTTGTTTGTAATTACAGAGATAATACGTTGCCTGTAGTTGTTGACCAGGTTTGCACACACTGCAGCAGGGATTTTGGCCCACTCCTCCATACAGACTTTCTCCAGTTCCTTTAGGTTTCGAAGCTGTCACTGGGCAATACGGACTTCAGCTCCCTCCAAAGATTTTCTATTGGGTTCAGGTCTGGAGACTGGCTAGGCCACTCCAGGACCTTGAGATGCTTCTTATGGAGCCACTCCTTAGTTGCCCTGGCTGTGTGTTTCGGGTCATTGTCATGCTGGAAGACCCAGCCACAACCCATCTTCAATGCTCTTACTGAGGGAAGGAGGTTGTTGGCCAAAATCTTGCGATACATGGCCCCATCCATCCTCCCCTCAATATGGTGCAGTCGTCCTGTCCGCTTTGCAGAAAAACATCCCCAAAGAATGATGTTTCCACCTCCATGCTTCACGGTTAGGATGGTGTTCTTGGGGTTGTACTCATCCTTCTTCTTCCTCCAAATACGGCGAGTGGAGTTTAGACCAAGAAGCTCTACTTTTTCTCTCATCAGACCACATGACCTTCTCCCATTCCTCCTCTGGATCATCCAGATGGTTATTGGCAAACTTCAGACGGGCCTATGACATGCGCTGGTTGAGCAGGGGGACCTTGCGTGTGCTGCTGGATTTAAATCCATGACAGCGTAGTATGTTACTAATGGTTTTCATTGAGACTGTGGTCCCAGCTCTCTTCAGGTCATTGACCAGGTCCTGCCGTGTAGTTCTGGACTGATCCCTCACCTTCCTCATGATCATTGATGCCCCACGAGGTGAGATCTTGCATGGAGCCCCAGACCGAGGGAGATTTTCTAATTATTGCGCCAACAGTTGTTGTCTTCTCACCAAGCTGCTTGCTTATTGTCCTGTAGCCCATCCCAGCCTTGTGCAGGTCTACAATTTTATCCCTGATGTCCTTACACAGCTCTCTGGTCTTGGCCATTGTGGAGAGGTTGGAGTCTGTTTGATTGAATGTGTGGACAGGTGTCTTTTCAACAGTGGTGGAAAGAGTACTGAAAATCTGTACTCAAGTACAAGTACTGTTACATTACTGAAATACTACTCAACTACAATTACTGGTGTTAAAATAGTAATTAAGTAAAAGTACAAAATATTATTCTCAAAAACTACTCAGAGTACTAGTTACGTTTTAACAGATGATGTTCAATTCAACAACAAAAAGCATTCAATCCAAAAGGGGATTATATAAATTGATCATTAATTGTTTAGCATAATGTGAAAGAGTGGTACATTTGGTTAAATGACTGCTGATTTAACCTATTTTATTGAAATTGGTTGTCCTCATATTTTGTGCAGCTAACGACACATTCTTCCAGGTGCGGCCATGGGCACTCGTCTTGCGTATTTTTGTTCTTATTTCCACTGTTCTCAATGCTGTTGTCCTCTGTCATTCCATTTGGTTTCTGGACTCTTGGGGGACCCTAAAATGTCTTTATAAAAGTTTGTAAAACAAATTGGCACTGGATTGAATAATAATGATATCTGAAAAGACTGCTTTGAATCAAAATTACTTTGATTCAAACTAGTCAATCCATGATCCGAACCAAAATCTTTCAGGAAACATTTAATACACCTTTGTCTAGGGCAGGGCCATACACAGACATTTAATACACCTTTGTCTAGGGCAGGGCAATACACAGACATTTTCAGTGGCATGTTATTGCTTTGATTATTTAGTTAGCCTACAACATGAATATACTAAGATATGAACGTGAAATTATTTTAACGATGACTTATGAGCTATTTGTCTATTTGTTTGTTATGCTACAGTACATAGGCTATTGTATTATTTGGGTATTATGTTTCATTTGATTTGGGTTAATTAAGATGTTTTACTGTTATGTGTCATTTCGAAGCAGGAAAAGTAGCACAATCCGATGACAACTATTCAGCAAAACTACTTTGAACCTGAATTAATGCCCTGTACTTGGCTGGGCTTTAGTTGGCTGAAATATACTGTGCTGATCTGAGGTGGGCTGTACAGTACATAACTGGACTGGGCTGAGCTGTGGTCAGCTGGCCTTTTTAACTGTACTCTGTGGTGCAAAATATTGTTTAAATTATGGTAAAACCATTTTCTACATAAAATACCACAATTGATAAGCCTAAATAATGTCAACGAGATGTATTTCTAAAATTGACAATTTATTATATGTTATTAGAACAAAGGATGGCAATTGATAATGGATGAAAGTCGCTATATAAGTTTTATTATTGCGCCACATACGCCACAGGATGGCGCAACAATCTTTCAAATAGTGTAATTCAGTATAAGTAGTGTAGGCTGACACCTTTCGGCTAAATTGCAGATATGCTTATATCCCTAATAAAATCTCCTTATTTGAAATCTGCCTATGTTTATTTTCAGAAAACAAACTGTTGTTATGTGTAACAAATTGTTATACTAATTGGTAGACAATATCCTTGTCTGACAGGCTTATTTCAACAATAATATTTCAATAGCAGGCTAATATTAATTTTCTCGAAATATTTAGTTTTATGTATTTTTTATAGATCAAATGCCAGCTTTTAGTACATGCTTTAGCTTACTGATGTGATTACACGTATAGACCTATAGCTGGATATTATTAAAATATCCACACAAAACAATTTTTGGCCCTTATTCAACTTTATTGTAATACACAATTGAAAGTATGTCAAACCGGAGAATTACGCCCTACTCGTGCAGATACATTGTGGAAAATATATGTTTCTGCACCCTATTTGTACCCCCAGTCCTACACGTTATAGTAGATCGGAACATGCGCACAGCTGATTGTTATATGGCACATCTGCAATGACGTCAACAGAACAGAACCTCCCAGACTGAAAAAAACAGCAAATTTTTAGAAGCAGATCGGAACTTGGCCATGGTTCCAGGCCGGGTGTACTGTATTAAAGGGAGCTACACCAACACAAGTTTGCTGAGTTGCATGCACTGTCCTAGGACCAGATTATTTGTTATTATCATGCAGAATATTACCAGCATCATACAAAAGTAACAATTCAGAAAACACACCACGTCCAGCTATTTTATTTTGGACGTGCGGCTATATATTAGGTATCTTTATTTTGGAGTTGGTGTGGTGTCAAAGTTATCATTGGGGATATACAAAATAAAACAAACACTTGTCTTAGAGCTGCTCTCTTTTCTTTAGTGGAAGAAATCTGCTGCCTCAGCGGAATGAGTGTCCAAGAGAAAGAGAATGACATGAACCAAGAAGAGATGGACAGAGGAGAGAAGTGATTTGGCCACTACGGAACATCGTTGCAGACAAATTCTATTGTCTGCATTCTGTACCGTTTGTCTCCACAGTGCTGACAAGGAAGACGGTAACTATCTGCTTGTAGTCTACCACCACTCCATCATAGAACTGAAAGCTCATGCACATCCAGCTGGGCCGACTCAGAAGATTAACTTTCTTTCTAAAATGTAGACTTTATATTTTTACAAATTATCAGTAAATGCAATGACTGATCATATAGATTTTAACCAACATATTTTGGATGTATTGGAATGAGTTAAGTTATTCGTAAAAAAGTTGCCTGTTAAACCCGGCACCTGGAATTCCTATAACAGACGGGGTGAGTAACCTATATTGCATGCATACATTTCTTCATTTTTTTAATTGTCTTTTAAAACTAGTTGGATGTCAAGCACTTTGCATAGCCAAATATTTTGCACCGTTAAACTTGAAACCCAATAGGCTCTGCAAGAACGGTCTGTCTGTCTTTTAACTATAAGTTACAAATAAACCCTTTTGACCGATACAGTGACTGTCTGTGAATAGCTGACCAATGTTACCCGGCATTTTCACAGTTTCTTAGTAAAACGGGAAGAGCGCAAAATGTTGCGATGATATTCCGCTACTAGTCGATTAACAAATCCTCCAAGACAAACGTCAAATTCAATTGTTTTATTTTAATCGCTCTGTAGCGGTGCTGTCTGGATATGTGCAGATAGTACAGCCCTTACAGAAGGTGCAACACGCCGCTTCCTACACTTTGGATTCGGTCCAGAGACAGATACCCACCCACATTGTCTTTACGCGGATAAATCAGAGGTGATTGATGGCATTTACTCATCGTTTTCCTGGACATAAACTTAGATCCTTGCATTGGTTCTAAAAGTATGTCATGCAGTTTACTGAATAAATAAGTGGTCATCTCTTTCTTGACGAATTTGCTAAATTGGTTTGAAATGTAGGCCATTTTGTTAGATTCCTACATTTATATTGTAGCCTAAACTGATTCTTCAGTTTAATGGTACACGTTTACTTTTGCCTTTATATCCGCGTGCGAGTGATCCATCAGTCCGATCTGTCATGTTAAAATGCTGTGCATTCTGCAACTTTTCTATGTTGTTTATAATTTTGAGATGAAACGTTTAGTCTATTTTGTATTTAACAAGCATTAGACTAATAGTTCTTTGGCAGGTATGTCTAAAACACTGTGCAATTATGTTTTCACAGTTATGCAGATGGATTGGTCAAGATCTTCCAAAACAAATGTAGATCAATAGATCTGCAGCTGCTGTGCTTAAATTGATTGACTGATGGATTCGAGCATCACCATCGCCCTTCAAGAGAGGCTGACATGAGCTCAGAGGTAAATGCCAGAAAGTGTCCCCTAACCTAAGGAGGTAGCGGATGTCCCCAGAGACATTCTCTGGATTAAACCTAAACGAGACCCTAGATGAGACGTGGTTGAGATGGACATGAGGTCTAAATGAGCCGAGAGGAGAAGCTGTATCAGTGAGAACATTTCCACAAACGGCCCTGAGAACATGGACTTATTATGGTGCCAGGCGCGTCGGACTGATCGTGTGTTCCTAGCTTTTCACTAGCACCATCACACCCCCCCAACCCCATGTCAGACCATTCTCTGAGCGATGGAAATTTTGTGGAAGACGTTTACTTGGATATTGATAGTGAGCCCGGTGCTGGTGGTCATGGTTTCTGCGGAATTTCAAAGACGTTCACCAAACTCACAAGGTAGGATTGGCTCCTTACTTCATTGTACATCTTGTTCACACATCTTCAGAGTTTCTTTGATGTGCTCCCCTTCAGACAAAGGGATTTGCACTTCTGGTGTTCACGGCTAGTGCCCGGTCAGTGAAACATCTGTAACATGGTGATCCTGGCCCACGCTGTTGTTTTAAAGGGATGAACCCACTGTAGTTCACAACCTGGCAGCACTAAAGCACTAATGTTGCATCTGTCTTGGTGGTCGCTGTCTGACTTCCAGCAGGCACGAGCCGATGCTCAGCACGCAAATGTTTGTAATTGTTTGGTGCGTATAGAAATGGCTGGATGGCCCTCTATTGTCTTAAATGTGTTCTTGCTGCAGTGTATACATTTTATTACTCAGTTTTATAACTCTCTTCTCCATTAACACCATTCCCCCGATGGCCCATCTCATCGTGCTTATCTGTCAAAGAGGAGTACCTGTCCTATCTGCAGCACTACCAGCTGACGGTGCCGGTACGAGTGGACGAGAACGGGGACTTCCTCAGCTACACTGTGAAACACAACCGGCCCAGGAGACGAACTGGCGACCCAGCTGGCCCCACCGTCGGCCCGGAACCGAGTCACCATGCTGCCGGACAGGACCCGGCCCACTCCCAGCTGTTCTACAGACTGTCAGCTTACGGGATGCACTTTCACTTAAATCTAACCCTCAACCCCCTGCTGGTGTCCAAACAGTTTACGGTGGAATACTGGGGGAGGAGTGGCCTGGAGTGGAGGCATGACGTGGTGGAGAACTGCCATTATTTAGGATACTTGCAGGATCAGTACAGCTCCACCAGAGTAGCGCTCAGTACCTGTAAGGGCTTGGTGAGTAGTACTGTGATATTGTGGGGATAATGTATTTGGTTCAGGTGTGTGTTGGACTAAAGGAGGCATGCGTCTGGGTGTTGAAATGCTTGATAGAGGGATGAAAAAGAGGACAACTCAGAGATGTCTGGTTCTACATATAAGATGTCACTTTGTCTTCCGTGATTTTTTTGACTTCTCTGAAAGGATATTTTTGGGTTTGAGTTCCTTTGAATGTGCTCCCATAAACCCTGTTCTCTGAGAAGACCAGGAGGTCCCCGTTGACCGGTTTTGTGGCTTTCCGAGTCACAGAGAGTTAATAGTATGCAGTCTCTCTGCTCTGCTTACCTCAGACAAACCGTCAGCTTACCCGTCACAGGATTAGACAGTGTAGTTTGCTAAATAGCATGTTGGCCTGTCTCCACCTGGCACAGTGGCACTGTTAGGAACGTATCCAGCAGAGGAAGGCTGATGGAGAAAGCTCTCTACAGGATCATCAGAGCTGTAGTGCCAGCCAGCCAGTAATTAACCTAATAGCCAACCAGTCAGCCAGTCAACCGGTAGGCCAACAACCAGTCAGCCAGTACACTGTAAAATCAAACCAGCCAGGAAACCAGACAGAATGCCAGTGAGCCAGCCAGCTAACAAACCAAACAACCATCCTATCAGCCGGCCAGGCAGCCAGCTAAACTTAGAGAACCCAACGCCTATTATACTCAGCTACCTTTAAAGAACCCTACACCTGTCCTACTCAAATAGCCCCAGAGAACCCAACAGAACCCAGTATTGTTCTCAATAGACTGTGAATGCCGATCATACAGAGATATCAGCGTGTTTTCATGTTAATGAAACAGTAAGGACCACCTTTTGTTTTGGGCACGCCTCGATCTGAGGTTTCGCTTTCCTCAGATAAACTGATGCCCACAATGGTTTGGAAGTGTGTTGGGTAGTTGCTTCAACTGGCCCTAAGCTAGGACTCATCTGATACGGTCAGATCTATGATAAGTGCTTGTTTGTAGGTTACGGGCTAGAATTGTTGTGTAGGACTTGGCTTGCATGTTCAGGTGAAAAAATATAGAAAGCGAATCTGGTGATTTATGAGGGCCTTAACCAAGCGGCCAATTATCTCAGCCCAGGTATTAATCCTTAGGTAGCTGCTCTCAGGATGACAGAATGACCAGACGGTTAAATCTCACTACGGGATGCATTTGGGAATGCTCTTAAACATGTTTACTTTGAAAAGTCCCAAAACAAGGAGAAAGCCCTGCTCTCCTGTGCCAATTACAATCATGTAGAGAAAAACATGTATTACTGTTGTAACATCTTGGCAACCCCACTGCTCCAACATCATAAATTGAATTAGTATTAGGTCTGTTTCACCTCAGACTGTTTTAATAGGACCAAAAATGGACAAAACTGGAAAGTATCTCTAGTTTAATCTCGTAAGTTGCCAGACATACTTCATTGCTTGACATAGCTCTCTGCTTTTATCAAATATCAGTTTCTTGTCGGCGTGTGCCAGGATGTCATATTTGTTTAATTGGCTTCATTGTGTGTTTTTACGGATTGGAGCAGCGTGCCAAATGTTTTTTATAAACACATTCAAAAGTACTTTTTCAATTTATGTTACAAAGAGGGGGTGTTGAACGGCAGAAAGCTGTGTTCTTTGGTTCCAGTCCCAGTAATTAAAGCGTTGTTCTAGGTGTAATCAGTTGTTCTAACATTATTTATCAAATTGCTTCGGAGTGTGGGGTGTTTTCACGTTCCACCGCAGTCCCACATGCAGAGCGAAGTGCGAGCCGAGCATAGCTGAAAGGTAGACGCTTTATGTGCAGTCTGTAATGTTAAATGACTCAGGCTGGAACACACCATTAGCCGTTTAGCCCTGTCTGAGGGTACCAATCATTCCACACTCAATTGTGTATAGTCAATATGATGATGACTATCATTAAAATCATAGGGGTCATTTGTCAAATGTCATTTCATAAATTGCATGCATGGTTCACTGTAAGGATACTGTATGTACGACAATAGTCGTGATGAAATTGTAAAACATCTTTTTTAACAGTAAACGGGGTTCGTTGATTTTTTCTAAAGAATTATGTTGTTTGCCTTGTTTGCTCATAACTTGTCTCTCTGTCGATGTTCTTGTTTCTCAACAAGCACGGTGTTATTACCACAGAAGAAGAGCAGTATTTAATAGAGCCATTAAAGAATATATCGTCCATGACTTCCGGCCAGTGGGACCATGGTGAAGGACAACAGCATGTTATTTATAAAAAGTCTTCCATTCTCTCGCCGCTACAGCAGAAAGAGCAACCCAGCTGTGGCATTTTAGGTAGGTGAAGCATCCTCTCCTCCTCGTCTCCTTTCCTCACCTCTCATTTCTTGTCAAGCCCTCCTCTACCCTCTGATGGGCTGGGCTGGGTGACTGACTTTAATCCAGCAGCTATACATAGTAAGCCAGAGGAAGTGCTGGTTTGGTTTCAGGCCCAGGTTCTGTTGAATCTGACCATGTTGCTGTAAGGCTGGCCTGTTCTGGCCTCCTCTCAGCTACGTCCATGATAAACA
The DNA here is from genome assembly GCA_016801145.1 of Umbra pygmaea. Classification (NCBI taxonomy): domain Eukaryota; kingdom Metazoa; phylum Chordata; class Actinopteri; order Esociformes; family Umbridae; genus Umbra; species Umbra pygmaea. The sequence continues at coordinate 9,658 of JACXGM010024641.1, forward strand.
GGCCTTGTTGTCTGTGACTATGCACTATTGAACAAGAGCAACCAGAAGCCTCTGCATTCCTATGGAAGTGCTTCTAAGAAAAATACCTACACAGTCTCTTTCACCTCAGAGCTGTGACAGGGAAAATGCATTGGAGAGGAACCAGGTGGATGCAGAGGTATTCGGGCCAAGGTCTTCTAAGTAGCAGCAAAGGCTGTCATCGACAGGAAGCTGACGTGCTCAGACACGTTCTATGGTACAGCCTTCCCCAGAGCATCTGGGTCATAAAGGAAGGACGCCTTGAGCTGTAAGGTTCAAAGGGCCAGATTCCCAAATGTGTGTCTGACTGACAATCTGCAACTCTGCAATGAATCTGGCCTCACCTCCGTAAAGGATTACATTCTAATGTTTTTATTTAGCATCTCCTTTTCATTTTATGCTGGTAGTTGTTTAAAAGGTGTTTAACTGATTATTTGCTATCAGCTAATCAGTAGTCTCCCTGAAATGTATAATGTGTATTTTTAAAGTTACCACATCCCATTAAGTCCATCATCAGATAAACCAATGCATAATCACTTGTGGTTGTTGTTTTTCGCAGCATATTATCTACTTTACAATCCATAGTTGCTAATACCTTTCCATTGTACATGACTTTTCCCTGCTCCATTCACAGACCGTACAACAAACGGGAGTCCCAGCCAACATAGCACGCCTTCTCCAGCCCCCTCAAACTCCTCTCCATCCACCTCTCCCATACTGGCTCCCGGGGCCAACAGCACCCTTCCCGGCTCTGGGCACAGACAGAGGCGGTCAGTCAGCACGGAGCGCTTCGTAGAGACCCTGGTAGTCGCCGACAAGATGATGGTTGGTTACCATGGCCGGAAAGACATCGAGCACTACATCCTTTCTGTAATGAATATTGTAAGTTTAATCCTGCTTTTTGCTTCGGTTGCTGTTTTCCTGTTTTAAAGTAACAGCCGGATGACAGAGTTTAGGTCAGTCCTAAATTGGGCTTACCTCAGGTGTGAAAAGTTGCTTAACACTAGATTACCTGACACAAGTTTACTATATTTATTTGAGTTGAGTTCACAGGATAGCTGAAAGCAGTTAAGAGCACATTTTCCATTCCATTTCTTTTAAGTCAATACAGATATAGGACAGAAGTTGAGATATTGAATTGCAGCTTTAGCTTTTAGGACAGACTGGTTAAAATTGAAAGCTGAACAATATACTCATTGGAGTAGTTTCTCTCTTTGGATAGCATTTTTATTTCATTAACATCGTAACAGAATGTTCTGAATTACTGAAAACAGATTTTAAATGGTAGCAGGCTGAATATGTGTTTGCCCCCGGCACATCATGAAAACACATGGACACAACTGGTCTGACTTTGTGTCTTTTCTTCTTTTCTGGAGGTCAGGTTGCCAAACTTTACCGTGATGCCAGCCTAGGAAACGTTGTGAACATTATAGTAACCAGGCTCATTATACTGACAGAGGATCAGGTGAGTTTACAATTCTGTCTCTCTGATCTTTTGTAAGTGTCTCAGTTAGAATTACTAACACAACTGGTTAGTTATGAGGCAATAACATAATTACTACAAGCAATTGTGCGGGGGAGGGCAGAGGAGAGGCGTCTACCATATGTCCACCACCCCTACAGATGAAAAAGCCTCTTCAGTAAAGATGAGCTCAGAGGCTTTTTACATTGAAACTAAATAATGTGTAGGTCTGATGGGAGAAACAGAGCTCCTGGGCCGACGAGTGTCTGTCTGTACAGGATAGACGCCAACAGAGAGGAATACGTCTTCATATAAGTTCCATTTTAAGACAGAACCCCATATGTTTTCTTCATAAGGAGTGTAATATGGATAGGTTAGGGTATATGGATATAAAAAAGAAATATCATATGGATTCCTTAAACGAGTATAAAGTAATAATGTCAGATGGTGGACATGCCTTTTATAGATGTCGTTTTTTTTACCAATTCTTTTGACAAAGATTTTTTTTACGATGGAGATATTCTCTTTTCACTAAGTGACTTATTCAGGCCTGGGACACCATGTAAATGCAATGACCTACCAGGTTGAATCAAAACCCAGAAGTGTTTATACCCTGAATGACCATGCTTGAACATCTGTGCTTTAGGCGTACAGGTGATGGACAAAATAATTGAAAGATTCTTATCACACTGCTCGTTAAACTCAGATGCCTTTAGTTGACAAACTTGTAATCTCTGAAACTGAGAATTAGCTCTTACAAACTTTGGTCAGATGCATCACTGTACTTCTATGTCCATATGCTATATGCATTGCTATATCTGGCCTGCTCTGTACAGCGTGAAAGGAGATTAAAACCCTAAGCTGAACCCCTTCCCATATTTCTCATTGGTTGGGTTTCACCTCCATGTTTAAGCACCGCCTTCACCTAGTCGTGATTCGACCAAATAATCAGCAACAAAAACATATATACAACAGGTATAACATATTTCATTATTTCACGTATTTAAACCACTTCTGGTCGGAGTCTATATAATACAAACTCTGCCCACTGGAGATTGATATACATGTGGTAACAAGGTTCCCCCTACCGAATATCCACCCATCCAATTTGCACTACCCCAAGCTGAAACCCCATGCATCCTCCGAATTCTGTGACCAGGATAAGAACCCTGTTCACCGTGACACAGTTGTGCAAGGCAGCAACCACGGAGAGGCCCCGGTTTCTACCTCCTCCCTCAAACAACTGAATGATATTCTTCCTGTTCAATATCCCACAACACACAGTTCAGGACTAGTATGACAGCATTTCAAAAAGGATTGGCGCTGTTTGGATAGCAAATACTTATGAGGTGCTTTACTAATATGTTATTAACAGTTTCCATTAAATTGTTTACCCTGTGTAAATCACAACTCAATGTCAATAAGGAAATGTAAATGAGGAATTCAGTGGCTTGCATTATTTTAAGTTCTAGATATGTCAGAACAGATTGCCGTTCTGTTCCCATCTGGGGCTTGTGTTTAGAATTGGTTTTAATGTGTGGTGTACATTGTATTCAGCCCAACCTTGAGATCAACCACCATGCTGACAAGTCTCTGGATAGCTTTTGCAAGTGGCAGAAGTCCATTCTCAGTCACCAAGGAGACAAGAACAGTATCCCGGAGAATGGCGTGGCTCATCATGACAATGCCGTACTCATCACACGGTAAATACCTCAATGGCACTGCTACACAAACACACGCATGCACGCACGCACGCACTCACAGAAACACACCCACACACACATTCTCCAATTGCTGTAATTACTCCAAGGGTAAATGTGTGTAATTATTTACTCTTGACCAAACGTTTATTTAGTTGACTTGTTTATCTAGATGACTCACTGGACAATACACTTTTGTTGGACAGTGAGTCATCTAGATAAACGTTCGGTCAAGATGAGTTTACTTAATGTTGTTAAATGCTTTAGCAGTCCTTCCACCTTCTGACAATGTGCTACATCTGCATATTACAGACAAAACTGTAGACGTTGTACTTTTAAGTCATTTACCAGACGGTCTTCATTCCGGTGTGACTAACAGGAGCGATTAGGTTAAAGTACCTTGCTCAAGGACGCAACAGCACATTATTAACCCTGGGGATTTGAACCACCCGGGTTCTTTGAAACAGGACACAGTTTTGATCAATGAGTAGTTTGTAGCCTATCCCACTGAGCAAAATATTTAGAAAGACGTCTTTTCAATGTCTATTCAACGTCATTTCAACCACAAAGACGACTTTTCAATGTCTTTTCAACCTCAATTGCTTAGAGGGTAGTAGCCACAGGACCTCTTAAAGCTGCTTCAAATGGAGAAACAATGCTCTTTCAGGCAGACCAATCATATTGCTGCAAAAATACTGTCATTAGGTGCTGTTGACTCCATTGCTGCCCAAATCTGTATTGGGCACATAACCTAGAAACTATCATATATTTTTATACCTGTTTTGTCTGCACCAGAATTGTCCTAATGTGATTGACATGGGCTAAAGCTCTGCTTTACAGTCTTCTGTTAGAATATGCACAAAAAAATTTTGACAGACTAGTTCTAGTTGACTTCACAGTTTGTCAGGTACCATCCTCCATTTCTTCTTTGCCGTGCTCATGTTGTTCTAGAAGTGAGTCATATTATAGGAGTGACCATAGAGTACATGTTTAACAAGCCAAACCTCTGGAAATATTAGTTGGTAGCCTTAGAAGCAGCCTTACAACTAAGGTGGTTATTATGATGCCAGCAACAGGTTACTAGAAGTGTTTTTTGGAGGAGATCTCTTTCCAGATGGATATGAATTTGTTACACAGGTCGTTGCTGCAAATTATGTTTTGTCTGTTGCCTGTGTGGGCAGTTTTTGAAACACTGGTCTGTACCGCCAACTTCATTACAGCCTTTTAGCTTCTATAGGGAAGAGTCTGTAATGCCAATGCCTGACTCACCTCAACAGCTAGAGGGGTTTCCAATGTCTGTCTGATGCTAAACCAACACTAGCTGCTATGCTTTCACTAAGCTATTGTGTTGTATATACATGCTGCAGGCTGCTCTCAGAGTTCAGTGAAGTTCAGTGACTGCGTGTTTGGGTTTTCGACCACTACAACAGCCCGTACTGAATAGGAGTGAGAGACTGCGAGACAGACACAGACATTGACAGAGAGACAGACAGATGGAAAGACAGAGAGAGATACAGCCTGACAGAAAGTGAGAGAGACAGATAGACAGGTTGAGAGAGAGACAGACAGACAGTGTAATGGGACAACAAGATGTGTGTGGGTGCTGAGCTTTGCAATGCTAACATTAGAGATAGTATAAATAAGTAACGATGGACCCAGGAAGGATTCAGGAACCACAGGGTCTGCTAGAACGTTCCCCTTACCCTGATGGAATTTACCTAAAAGAGGAGAGTACAGACCCATTAAGACTGTTTATGTTAGCAACGTGTGATGTTTAAGGCTAACGATATCACAGGACAAGATATCTGGTAGAAAAAACTCCTTATGATGAATGCTGATTGAGTTTGACTAGGGAAGCCCCAGGCCAGGCAGTTTAAACATAGCCCTTCTGCATCCCGAGCTACACCATTTGAACAGGGTGGTATCTCTAAGAGCTATCTGTCTGTGTGTTCTGGAGACTCTCAGTGATGTGTTCCTTTTCAAGAGTATATATGACTGTCATCTGATAAAGTTGTGTGAATTGTGTATTGCATTCCCAAATTCAACTACTGTCAGGCCGTCACCGTTTATAAGAATACGCTCTTAAACAAAGGTTAAATGAACATAATGTTAAATGATCTTTGAAGCGTGCCATGCGTGGGGAGGTGGTTGAACTCACTGAGGGCATGCTGAGGTTACTGCCACCATGATGTCATAACGTTTGTAGACCACGGAAGCGGTCGCCATGGCGTTGGTCTCCTGAGGTTGCGGTGTGGTTGTGGTCAGACAGAAACACATGGAGGAAATGTAGAAGTGGATGAAGACTAGGCATAGTGACCTCTACTTCGCTTGCCCGCCCATCTGTAAGTCTTTCGCTTCTGACTCCCCACTTGCTCTCTCTCTCTCTCTCTCTCTCTCTCTCTCTCTCTCTCTCTCTCTCTCTCTCTCTCTCTCTCTCTCTCTCTCTCTCTCTCTCTCTCTCTCTCTCTCTCTCTCTCTCTCTCTCTCTCTCTCTCTCTCTCTCTCTCTCTCTCCTCTCTCTCTCGAAGCCATTAGGAGGAGCTATTTTGCCCAGACAGACCAATTACACTGATTATCTATGAGGTGGTTTGTGTCTGGTGCAGGTCTCGGCAGCATGCTATTCCCAGTGACCTCTCCTTTCCTGGCTATTGATGCTTTATCAGCCTCTGGGCTGGATGCAGTGTTGATGTGCACTGTTGAAGATGCAGTGTTGAGGATGCCTTGTTGAGGATGCAGTGTTGAAGTGCAGTGTTAAGGATGCAGTGTTGAGGATGCCTTGTTGAGGATGCAGTGTTGAAGTGCAGTGTTAAGGATGCAGTGTTGAGGATGCCTTGTTGAGGAT